>JAYMTP010000557.1:0-32090 GCA_036897365.1 Geranium brycei
AATATATATGGAAAAGGGTATTGTGGTAAATCGTTGAGATTAATGTAATCAATGATTTGCGTGAAACAATGGAATGAAATAAAGGAAATTGCGTTATAAATGTGTACGAATGAATCGTTGACATTAGGGAAATCAAATTGCGAAATCATATTTTGTTTTTGACTAGTTCCATATCTTTGGTCAAGTGACAATGGTGGTGGCTCCATCAAATTTGCTGAACCCGATTTTGGAAAACAACGGTAAGAGTGTTTTAAGAAAATCGCTTTGTTGCTTGTTCGATTACGTATTGATCGTTGGTTTGGTTGTGTACAAAAAATTCCATTGTGATGAAACGTAGCAAGCGACGACTCTCCGGAATCGAATGATGAAGGACACAGAGACTTTAATGATCTTCGAGAGGATTTATCAGATGCAGACATTAAATGTATGTGCAGTTTTGCCATCGTTCCATTGGCAGTGTCAATAGTTTCATGTGTTCATAAGCGGTTTCAAAAGTTATTTATTAATCTCTATTAACAAAATATTGTATGTAATGTGCTTAACAAATATGCACAATGATTGAGTTTAGGGCATAATTCCAACAACCAACAAACCCTAAAATCTAAAATAAATAAAAATTAAAACCCCAAATAAATAACCTAAATAAATGAAACACTAAATCAATCCCTAATTAATCACTAAACATAATTACCTCGGTTCTGAATCGGCAAAGAAGCTCAGCGTGGCAACTCGTAATCGACGAAGAGGCTCAAAGGCTCGGGGATGTTGTTGACGCGGGGAGGCAACTTGGCTGCACGGAGAAGAGGCGGATGTGAGCTTGGCTGGAATGCGACTCCAGGAAGCCCGTCGTGCTTCGAGTGGAACTGGCCAAAATTGGTACGGATGCGCGAATAGGAGACGGAGCCATAGCCAAGAATTAAGTGTTGAGCAACATTTTCATAATGCACCGAGAACTGTTAAGAAGACATACAAAAACCAAAATTAAGTTTGAAATCACAATTAGTGTGTGTTTTATCATGGTCACCGTGATCATGGTTGTGGCCGAAGAAAATAAAGAGGTAATAGGAGGAGGAAGATAAATGAAAAAAATGGAACTAGCAGTAATAACTTTTAAGAAAAAGAAATGTAATAAAGCGAATTTAAAATATTCGTAACTGACGTCTCACAATAAAAATATAATCAAATATAGTCAAGCGAGAAAAAATTGTATCCATGCATAGGTAAGCTCACGATATTATTATGTATATATCAGCTACTCAGTGTTTGTGGATGATGGAAGATGCCGAGATGGCACCCATCAATGAACTCAATCATTAAGAACGTCCAAAATCTAGGCGTTGACTGTTGAGGCCGTATGGGCTTTATTTTCACATTTTGGTACTTTTATATGAATAATAAATAATTTACGGTAAGATATAGAAAATAGTAAATTAAATAAGGGAACGTGAAGAAGCATAATCAAGTAACAAATTAATTCGTAACATGAATTAAATATTAAGCTTATCTCTGCTTCTGTCATTAAAAAAAGCTTATCTCTGCTTAATATGGTGGCTGGCTCCTTGATGGTGGATGATTTTCGTCCGCATTTATAATGACTGGCAGGAATGAATTTAATTTAATTTAATTATGATGAGCAATTGCAATGGATCTAAGTTCATGACACAAGTACAGAGGAAATTACATGCCACGTCTTCAAACGGGTTAATTATAAGTTAGTATACTTAATTGGAGACCTTTTACAAGTGACTATACTTATTTTAAAAACTTTCATTTCCACTCACCTAATTACATTTTTTTACAATTGTCTCATTTCCATCTATTTTAACAGAGGTTGCTATTAAAAAATTTCAAAATGACCAAATTGCCCTATGTTCACAATTGCACTCAACCTTGTTCACATTTACAATTTACAAACTCTGTTCACATTTGTTCTTCAATCCCACAAATTTTGATTGAGATTCACAATCCCAACTTTCATGTTGTGTCTGTGATTTGTTTGATTCAATTATTCAATTGTTTAACTGAACAATAAAGAGAAATAACTGAACAAAAACATGATATTTATACAAAAAACTGATATAATTGAACAAATTTTTTATTAATTCAATAAAATGAGAAGTAGATGTTGGCGTCGGCAGAGATAGATGTGGCTCCATCTTCGCCGGTGGCGCCTTAGGCGGAGGAAACTCCCGAAGGCAATCCGACCCCAACAGAACCCAGAAGCACGAAACTCTCATAAAATGTGACTACCTCTCTTTCGTCCAGATCTAGAAATACACAGGTGATTCTCCATTTCCTCGACCAAGACTGTAACTCTAAATCGGCGCGTCATCTCCCACCTCAATTTCATGAATATGTACGGTATTTCCATCCATGGAGGACGTGAACGCCGCAACGAAGCCGTCGCCGACGGCCCAACTCGGATGGAGTCGACCTCAGGCAAGGTCGAGAGGGGCCAGATATGTGATTTCTGGGCATCGACCAGACGGGGACATCAGATTGGAGAGAAGATATCTCCGGAGCGAAGATGGGGTCCGTCAGATTGTCGCTGGCACCGTCTGGCTCGCTCCGGGAAGATCCAAGTTCATAACAACAAAATTAAACCAAAATTTGGGAGTTTTGCTGGAAACAAAAGAAGAGGAGTCGGAGAACCAACATCTCCTTCAGATTGCATAGTGATTTTTGCTGAATAAAAAAAGAGAGTGAACTTTATTGGAGAGCAATTGTAGATGGAGAAGACATACAGTACGTGATTGGAAATCAGATCGGTCTAGGCTACGGCGGCTTTGGGTTGCGATGGATTTGGGATGGAGCCCTTCGGAGCCAATTGAAAAAATCAACTTGGTTTGGAAATTGTTCAAAATTGAAAATTTTGGAAATCATTTTTTCAAAATTGAATATCATGTAACTGGGTTTGAAAAATCATTGAAATCAACTGGGTTTGAAAAATCATTTGAGCGAAATTGAATATACTGTAACCAAAATCAAGGGTGAGAGTATTTGGAAATTTGAAAATTTTGGATCTAATTGATTGAATTAAAAATCTGAACCATTTTTTTATTGAACAGAATCACCAAATCAAATTAAAATTAAAAAAGCAACAAAAGTAAAATTAAAGAAAATGAAGAAATTAGGCAAATGACATCACTTTGAAAATTTAATGAATAGTCAGGGGTATTTTAGACATTTCACACTTTTATAAAAAATTTCCATCCAAAATTTAACGGTGTTAGAGCAATTTGTAAAAAACTGTAACTATGTGAGAAAAACAAAACTTTTTAAAATAAGTATAGTAATTTGTAAAAGGGCTCCAATTAAGTACACTAACTTGTAATTAACCCTTTCATTTATATTATACTACATTCATTATATTTTAAAATATGTTACAATATTGTCTAGAAAAAATATGTTACATTATTTTTTTTTGAGAACAAATATGTTACATTATACATTATCTTAACTATACTTGTTTTGCACGTCAATATTCCTGGCTAAAAGACATACTTTCCACTCACCCAAGTTCTATATCGTCTCACGGGGATAGGCACCGTAAAAAATTAGGCATGTGTGATTGACATGGATGCTCGAGTTATAGGGAAAAGCCAAAATACTCTTCGTGATATTTTTGCCTCGAAATGTTAAGAGGGTGGTGTTCATCGACATAAATTGGCGAAAGGTCGTGTGTGTGTGTAAATTTTAAATACATTATAACTGATGCAAAATCCCGAGTTTGAGCTATATTAAATATACATTAATATTATTTATTTGATAGGTAAAATGTTATTATATTACACTTAATAAGACGTTTTGCACTTAATTACACCTACATATATTTTCGCTTTAGAGGTACTTTAGAATAAAAAAACTAATGTTAGTTAGGGGTGTATACGAGCCAAACCGAGTCTTAATTTAACAGGTTTCCGCTCGGCTCATGAAAAAATTGTTCGGCTCGGACACGAACAAGCTAATGCAACTAAGCTCGAGCTCGATTCGATTGGCTTAATTTTCAATACGAAGAATTTAATAAAATATATCATTTATTAAATACCAAACGAGTCACCTCGAGATCGGCTCACCTAGTTTTTTTATAAATATTTAATAAACGTTAAAAATATATATTAATTAAATATTAGACGAGCCGGCTCGTGAGTTTTAAGAAGTCATCCTCAAACTCGGCTCGTTTATTAAACGAGTCTAACCTTAAGCTCGAATTCGGATTGAGCTCAATAATAACAAGCCTGAACAAAATATTTAATGATAATCGAGCTCGAGCGGCAGGTTAAATGCCCAGCTTATTTACACCCCTACCATTAGTCATTCCGTTAAATTATGATATTAAAAAGACTAAAATACTCTTAAATTTTTATGGGGGTTAAAAAGAGCACCGGGAAGCCGAAATCAAAACCCACAATGACATTGTTGGCATTGGAGATTCTGGCGAGCTCGAGGTGGTCGGCGAAGATTTGAGTGATGACCAACATGGAGTAGGTGGTGAGGTGGCTAAAAATCGCAGGACCCACAATGTGCTAGAGATTCTTGAAAGGGTGAGTTGTTCGTCGCCTTGAGAACCCTCACCGGTGGAGACAATTACTCGTCCAACAGAGGCACCTTCATCTCCTGCACCGCTTTGTTGCTCATCATCTGTCTCTATTTCTTGAGAGCAACCAAGCAAAAATCAAAGAATCAAATGGATGTGAAATTAATTAATGAATCACACTTTCAAGTTCGACCGATTGGTGCCAGAGTAGCAGCCGGCGACGTGTCCCGCCGTCTGGCCAGGGTAAAATCAAAATCTTACATGGACGGCAAGGAGATAACGTGGTGAGAGGAGGGAGAAATGAGAGAGAAAACGACATGGGTACAATTCAAAATTTTAACACACGTATTAGTCTTTTTAACATAAATTTAATGAAATAGTTAATAGTGATTTTTTATTTTATTTTAGGGCACCTTTAAAACGAAAAAATATCTAAATGTAATTATGTGTAAAACGTTTCATCGTAAGTGTAATACAAGGACATTTTCCTTATTTGATATAAGATTACACATCCTTATTAAAGAAGTTGTGGGTGCAAGCTTTTTGTAGGCCTAAGTACATATTCTTTCCCGTCTCTTAGTATTGGTTTAGTTCGATGGCAGCTTCAGTTAAATGTACACAATTAATTTCCGAATTAGAGGTCCATTAAAGGTAGGCATATCCATCCGATGCCAGCCCAAAGCAAATGAACCACTGTTTTAACTTTACGCCTAGAGAAGAATTACGTCCCTAATTCTTATTTGTGTTGTACAACAAAATGTGCACAATAAAGTCAAAGGCTAAGCTATACACAATCATAAATTTACTATTACATCAAATAAAAAAAGAGAGAAAAAAGATGAAGGCAACAACATGCCTACCATCGTCACCACGAAACCCATTTCCACATGCCCAAAACAGCTAAAGATCTCGTGCATCCAATTTTAGTCCATCTAGATTCCAAACCCTTTATGCCCAAACCCAAATCCTTCCAAATTCCCAAAACAAACACAGCACTTGTCAACCCAAATCATGAACAAATCTAGATCTCCCCTGGACAACTAGTAAACTCCCATTCCCTTATCTTCTTTATATTAATGACTTTCCACACATAACGACTTTGTTGAAAAGGCACGCCTGATAGTAACTCAATCGGACTCATCACTTGTCTCATTACCTCAATGTCGTGTCGTCATGGGACTCTTGCCAACCTAGCTTCATCATCCTCTTCCATTTCTTGGGGAAACTTACTTCCATATATATACATACATGTCTGTACTGCAGAAACTAAAATCTGGGTTTTCTTTATTTCGTGATTTCAAGAGGAACCCATAATTTGATTCTCGTTTTAAATTGATGGGAGTGTGGAAGGAGGGAAGGAAGGAATTGCAGTATGAGGAAGACAACGCACAGAAGATAGTGAAGTCATGCACAGCATACATATTCTGGCTTCTTGTTAGCATCATAGGAGGGGTGGTTTTAGGGTGGTGGGAGTATCGGCACCATCCCACAAACACCCAGCTCTGGATGGTCCCTTTCGGTCTCATTCTGTTTCTTACACCGCTCATTGTCTGCTTCATCCTTTTCCTTTCCGAGCTCTGTAACCCCAAAGAGGGAGATCAAGACAGTGTTTCAATGGTAGGTGCACCCAATATTCAACTCAAACAAGTCATTGTGTAAATAATATTCCTGCTCAAAGATATATAAACTATGCTTCGCAGCAAAATGATACAGGATTTCAGATTTAACGAATTTTGTGCCCCTAAAACACACGCTAATGCATTCGACAGAGAGTTGTATGATTATTTCAAGGAAAGGAAAACAAACAAGGGAAGAATATTGTTGCTTCACTTGTCTTCACTATTTCATAGAATCATGTGTAGCCAAACAACAGCTAATCCCTCACTGATCATATTCTCAACATCTATAATTTCAACTCAAGTAACTCACATGCATGTGTCGAAAAGTTAGTTCCATATTTTCCATGATGGCAACAATGCCAAATAAATGCAGATATGGATAAAATAGAACCGTCTATACATAGAGAAAATGAAACCTAGATAGTTCTGGTAGCAAACGGTTTCAAACTGGAATTGAAGTATAAACATGACAGGGATTAAAATGACGGGAGTAATGGTGCAATTTAGACATAGAAAAGGTAGTCGAAGAAGGGAACTATAATGGCTGTACTGCACTTTTTCAATGATTTCTAGCATCCTTTATCATAAAGTTAATCAAGAGAAAAAACTGAGAGCATTTTCAACTGGAAACAAGAATACGGACATCAATTAAAGAAGGAACTGCTGTCAAATCCCAACGACTTCACAGAGTAAATAATGCAATTCTCTGTCTAGTAAACAATTTGGCTCCAGTTTGGATGTTCTACAACTGAAATCTAAATCTAGCATACCAACAAGTATATATACGGCCAAAAATTGTGTACACCTCATGCGACAATCAAGGCTATAAAGGTAAATTAAATAGGAACACACCTTGATCAGATTCCATTGGTACATGCTGAAAGAATACATTGGTGATACAGTTATTGGACTTCCCATGGCCAGAATGGATCCGCCATACAGTGAGCAGACAAGTGTCATGCCTCAGCGTTTGAATATGTTGGAAACTCTAGGCCCTGAAGTGCAGGAATATTGTCTAAATCCTCCTTTGCAAACAGTGGAAAGAACCACAGTGACTTCTTTTGCCCAAAAACCTTCAAGTGAGAACATAAATAGTAACACAAGAAAATCAGATGCCGTAATTGGAAGGAATTGAAATTGTACATGTACTCTACATCTAACCTTCCCAGTTCATCGTAAAATAGTTTTCCATGTTTTCTTCTTAAGCAGTTTATCCGTGTTAAAAAAACTGTAACTAGATAATTTTTATTGAGCAACTTATAGGATATAGTAATTCCCGCATTTCAAAATATGTGCCCTCTTTGATTTTAGAAAAACAGTAAGGAATAGCAGAGTAAGTGGCCCACTTTCCTAATCTTATCATGTCCCCATGTGCTCCTCTTGCTAAGATCTCATGAGATAATAAATATTAAATAGTTTTATGAATGGCTCCTACTGGAAAAGTGATTGCAATAAAAGTAGCTTGCACTGAACTTGTACAAAAGAACACTTGAGGATGAATGCTTCATACAAGTCTTAAGTATCATTGACGGTAAGTTATTCTTCCTAAAGTTCACATCCATACCAGAGCAAGTATAATTAGAAGAGTGAAGAGAGTCAGCCTAGAATGTATAGTAACATCACCTGTTCAAAATTCTTCTTCCTGCCAAGGTCATATGTCCATCTGACATCTCGTCTTTTCTCATATACCTAATCATTATTTTCAGATGGTTAAAAAATTTAATCCACATGTGACCACAGCCAACTTTCATCAAACCAATACTCCAGATTCCAACAAAAAAGTAAAACTACATAACTGAACTTTTATGTTCTGGATAGCCAATACTGCAGCAGCAAAGCTACTATCCAAGTTGAAAATAGATAAAATGAAAGTGCTATTTCTGTATGTTACCTCTATCGTTGTAGTGTTGCTTGATAGAAGAGATGCATGCATAACTATGAAACAAAGAAGACTCAAACCAAACGCTAAGTTAAGAACTGCATCAAGGTACAAAATCTGTGAGCAACACGGAAACAATGAGAATGCAGAACTCATATATAAAAGATGAAAACAACTAGTTTAAATGGGGAAGTTACCAAAAGCTAAAAAAGTGATGGCAAGATTTCCCGGAGAGGTGGAACGATTCTTGGCTTCTCGAAAGAAGTTGATGAAACTAGGTAGCAATATTAGAGTATCCATTGTTGCCTCCAGGAATGTATAAAACTACAATAAATATAGGGAATACAGAAAATATTAATAATTGATAGAAAATAGACACTTTTGCCTGATATTTTCTCAAAATTTAAGAAAAATTTGAATTTAATTCAATCTGACAGGTGCTCTAGTTTACAAATGAGGCTCATATACTTCCTAACAATCTTAATTGTAAACTTAGGAGCTTTTCTAGTTAAAAGATAGTTAAAAGAGGAAGTAAATTTTAAAACATAGAAACCTAGATTAGAAATGACAGGCCAAACTATCTTGAAATGGTGAAAAAAATTCACATGCCATGTCCTTCACTTCCTTTTCTTCTGTAGCCATATACATGGATCTTATCTTCAATGATAGCAGATATGAATTGATGGAATTATGAATTTGCTTGATCTGGTCAGGTATGCATAGTATTCAATCTTACTTTGTAATTACTCCGTGATATATGGGTTTTTCCCATCCATGGGAACAAACAATCTCTTTGCTAATTTTCTGCCATCCTTCTCATAATGAATGCAGAGTTCGAGTTCGATTTCTCATCGGAAAATGAAATTAAGTCAACCAAGAGTGATAAATGGTAATCAAAGCACTAAGATTGTTACTGACACTAAAATATTTTAACACGAGGCCTGAACAGGCTAAAAACTACCTAGGAACCACAAGCAAGGACTCACAGTACTACTAGAGCAAGAACTATTAGAGAACTCCAGAATACCATTTTCTAAGCTTCTGCAGAACTTGCAGAAAATTATATACTGAATGTAAAAAGCCAATAACTTCAAATTATAATGTCATTGCAACCCATTACTGATTCAGACTAAGATGATAAAGAATTTATATTCTTGTCTTTATAGATGCTACACATGGAACCCTTATAAACCCTGAAAATGTCATAGTAAAGGATCTCTTCCATGACTGCATCACATAGCTTTTCATTTTCTGCATCCAGAATGTGCCCTATTAGCAGTAACTTAAGGGCGTAGTTAATAGAGTGTCAAGCAGGAACTAATTTTGGTTTTAAATATTAAGGGAAGCTCATATGTTATACCAATTCATACAAAATTCGAGGTGTTGATTAACTAGTAAATTCTGGTAGGCAGATACAACACTTGGAAGGAGCACTAAAATCACTCAGATTAGGGCCAACAGATATTTCTGTATTTCGTTTGAAAGTAGTACCATTGTATTTTCAGTTGCATACAAACATTGAAGCCATGAGAAGGGATTTCTACAAAAAAAAATTCTTCTAAAAACTATGAATAAACGAACTCAGCTACATACAGCTTATTTTCTGCAACTTACTAATGGGATATACAAGTGTCTTCATAAACTGCAAAGATTAATAAGAAAAGGAAGTTACCAAAAACAGCAAAAAGAACTTATAGTTGCCAGCTCCAACACAATTCACCACCCACACACAATGGTGATCCATCTTAAGGACACATCTCTGGCCTGCAGAGACATAAGGATGACAATGGCATATAAATAAGGCCAGTATTAAAACTGGTTCTTTCAGGCAAAGCCTAAAGATAATAAATAAACCCTACCACAAATTTGCATCATGACGTTTAACAACTTTCAATACCATATCAAAACATGCCAAGACAACAAAATAGCAACAAGACGATAATAAATCCTTGATAGCAGCTTCAGTTTATATGAAATGATCAATTTTATACCACATACATACATGAACTGAATGGGATAAAAACAGAAGGAAAAATAACAGTATATTTTTTCTGTTTATAGAAAGGCCTGTACAAAAAATGGTGTTCTAGACATAATTGGAACAAATATGGTGTTCATGGATGCAAATTTGCAGTTAAATAACCCTTGATAGCTGCATATGTTCAACCTACACTAAAATTCAAAATGCAAATGACCTAGATGGTAAAGACTTTGTAGTATATTGTAAATATCAAAATCGATGAGCAAGCATCATTAAATACTTATTCCTAGAGGAGTAGCAATCAGAAATGTTATAGATGAATAGAATTACAGCAAGAAAACTGAAAAGAGATTGGTGGCTTACAAACAGAACAATGATGGCAACGTGGTGGCTTGCCGTTTTGGCATTGACTGCAATAGCGTACAGCAGGTCTTATTTCCAATGCATCTGAAGCAGACTGTGCAGGGTTTAAAGGATCAGGGGCTACATGATCCAATGAAGTCGTACGAGCACCAGCCTCTAAATTCTCCTCAGGTACCGGTCCCCAATTTCGAGGGACAGCACCAGGGTCCCTAAAAACTACCATAAAGTAGCTCCATGTTAACAAGATAAGCTGCAAAACAGTGTAATTTGAGAAGTATGATAAGAATTGCCAAACTTCAATACATTAATCAAATAACTAAATCATACTTTTACCTAAAATAAACACTTACTGATGACAATAGACTGCCACCATCAAAATCACATAGCCTCAAGTCCTGCCCTAAGTAATCATTATTCATTTTATTGATACAACACAAATTTTACTAGAAAAAAAACTACTGCTTTCCAGATGAAAGATTTAGCAAGTATCTTTTAACTTTGCCGGTAAATAAAGGATATTCCATAATAGTGTTAAATGTTAATCATTGCTACAGAGATTAAACCATATACTAGCTCGAGACCATTAACAACACACTGTAAGTATCAGGGATTTACTTCCAAGAGCAGGCATAAACCATAAGTTGTGAAATGTACATTACGTCTAAAGACATCAATAAGAAAGCAACAGGTCAATTAAAGCTAATTGGACATAAACTACAACATCAAATTTAATGCAGCATAGCATTAGCCATAAATTTCACTCATTCTGCTGAATAGTATACGTAAACCCTAAGTTTCACAGGAAGCATACAAGAAAAATGGAGAGAAATGAAAAGGTGGACTCACGAGGGCATGAAAGGCAAAGATGAGAGGGAGGGAGGCGAGGGTGTGGAGGCCGCCGCGGAGCAGGTGAGGAGCGCAGGTGAGGACGATGACGGAGTAGTAGGAGACGCCAATAATAGCAGCGACGAGGAGGATCATCAAGTAACCTAAAACCTTGAGGGCGGAGCACAACTTGAATAGATTCATTACCGCCCGATTAGCTAGCCACAATAATCGGGGGTACGGGCTCGAGCCGTTTCCAGATATCACAAGCTGGAAGGATTTACAATCCTCTCAGATTTTCGATTGCACAAACTTACAACAGAAGCCACCAAATACCAATACGCTCGGGCCCTAATTTCATTCCTACAAATTTCATTCTTACCATTTTTAATTTTGAGAGTGGTGTATGGAATTAAGATTTTAATTAATTTTAAAAGTTCATATATTCTTATAATTCTATAGACTATAAAGAGTTTTGAAGATTTATTAGAATGATTTCAAATCTCATGGTTGGAGACGATACTTTTAAAAGAGTTTGTATGTGTACCAAGTCTCTCAAAATCATCAAAAGTCATCCATTTATTAAAATCTCTCAAAGTCATTGATTTTTTCAATACCATCAAATTTAAAAAGTATTTTTAAAGTCATGATTGAATACCATAAGACTTGGAAAGACTTCTCAAATCCATTAAAATCCTAATTGAATACAACCACTTAGTCAAAGTTTTTTAACACTTTTATTTTAAGCTGTTAATTTTTGTCTTTTAATATGATTATTTTACTTTTATTTGTATATTATTATCATGTAATTTCTGAACGGGTAATCTCACAAAAGTGTATTGAGTTATGTCTCAATATTAAATACGTATAATTTGTTCTCTTAAAGTCACTTGACTTTCATTTTGTCTTACGGAGCTTCACTGTGTTATGTTTTAATTTATTTTAATTTCAATTCATTGTAAAAGGATAAATTTCCCCTATGTAGTTTTTAAATTTTCAACTGTGTGTCACTTATTCATCTTTTCACATATCTATTTTTCGTCGTCCATTTTTCCAACGACACCTCCAGCAAGTTGCTCCAATTCAAACTTATTCGGGTTCAGTAATTAATTAAAGTAAAAAAATTAATGCATTGATCTGCAAAACGGGAAAAACTAGAGAATCTTCTAGAATGCCACCAGCCCTCCCTCTCGATCACAAACGTGTTCCCGAAGACACCAGTAGCAACGACACATTACTTCGATAAACAGTCTCAGTTTGTTGTCGGAATGTAAGCAAAAAGAGAGGCGAGGATCGTGGAAGATTAGGGCGAGGAAGGGTGAGGGAACAAGAAGTGAGGAGACTAAAAAGTTGGTATGATGGAGAGTACAGAATTGAAGAGGAAGGAGGCAGAAAAGATCAGAGGCACGTGGATCTGGCTCTAGCGAAGACGGACTCGTTGTCCCTATTCTCCTATTCTACATGGGATTTGGAACCCCATCGTCAACGACAAGCGCCTTGGCTGATTCCAAATCGAACGTAATTTTGTTAAAGAATGAGAAATTAGGTTTAGAGCATGATGTATAGTAGAACGAGGGTGCGGCATTGAGGCTGAGGAACAAACGGTGGGATACGGAGGGGCATCAGAGGCACGTGACACGGTCACCAAGGAGGAGGGGCTTTGGGAATAAGGTAAGGTGGGGTGGTTCCTGAGCATGCAGTCAGTGCTGAGGTGGTGGTAGTGAGATTGGTGGTGGACGGTGTGGCTAGAATTGAAAACACTAGCTTACTTTTGTAGAGTGATGAAATCTCAAAAGAGTATGACAAATCCGTTGGAGAAGAGGTTGGAGAGGGGAGGTCGTCGCCGGAAAAAGTGAACTCCGAAGAAGAGGTAGGAGAGGAATGAGTAGCAGGAATTTGAAAATTTAAAAACCAATGAGAGGAATATTAGTATTTTTACAATTATTTCGCCTTAATGTGTATGTAGGTAGTTGTCTGCTTCATGATGTTGGTGTATGTAACATTGTTCGCCAATGTCAATCTCACCGCACCTAAAGCATGTAGATCTACCAACGTCTAGTCGCTCGCACCCATCTTCTCCAGTTTGGCCTCTGAGGCTCATGTAACTTTTTCTGGTACAAATAGTTCTCTACTTGCATCTTCCGGAATTCAAAATCCCTTCCGTCAAACTTGTCGATTCGAACTTTCCCTTCTTTTGCTATTGTACCCACTTGCCACGAACTAGGCTCTGATAATAGTTGTTGAACTATATAATAACGTGGAACAATTATCTAGCAAAAGTAACCAAGAGAAATAAAGAACAATCACACAAGAACAAATGATTTACGTGTTTCGGTAATTTGCCTACTTCCACAGCCACACTACTATCTTATTATTGCTCTCAACTCATGAATAATTTTGGGATTACAAGTACATTTATTTATAGTGAAAGACAATGAGAAAATAGGAAAGACCTAAATTTCCTAATTCTTGCACATTTGAAAACTTATCCTAAATCCTTGTACAATAGGAAATCTTTCATAATTCACTCTCCTAATCCAATTAGAAAAGTTGTGACTTCCCTAGATAAATAGGATAGTATCCAACCCAACATCTCCCTTGCCCTCACCTCCGTTGTGATCTTCGTCGACATCCTCCTCTCCACCGCAACTGACGTCGAGATCTACGACACTCTCTAGTTCTGGCGGTGTACCCAAACGACGCCGTTCTAGTGGCTCCTCTGCTTCCTACTTGGAAAGCGCTCGTCGGGGCGCATCCCCTTCTGGTCGTATGTGTTCTGCCTGTCCTAGTTCATCTACATGCTTGTCGACTTTGGTCATACGACCTGCTTCTTCGGCGACCTATATGATCCTCTCGCCCATTGTAAGATCTTCCTCGCCAACGTCGATTGTGTGAAATCACAACTCTACGGTAGTCGCTGGATTGACGAGATCAATTTCATTGACATGGACGAGATTGAAAGAGACGGAGAGGGCGCGTTAAATTGGGGAAGAAGATGGATTTAAAATATTTTGTAAGAAATTATTATACTCCGCAGAGCATTTTTTGAAAATTTACAAGTCATTTAACAAATCGAATGCACATAATAATTAAGTTACAACTTGGGTGCAACAATATTAGAAAACATATCTATTGAATAATATCAATAATATATCAATTTGTATTTTTTTCTTTATTCAATAATATCAATCTATTATCTTTTGTTATAAAACCAACTCCTGCGTAGTTGTACCATTATCCGCAGTTGTGTTATGGTGAACAGATAAGACTTAAGAGGAGGATAATGAAATTCTCTAGTCTTGTACGTTGAATTTCTTTATGATAATTATAAGCTTGATTTGCAATTATGTTTATGATGTAGACAATTGTAAAGCAACATACGCCACAAAACAATATTCAATAATTGGATTGGTATATTATAGAAATGGTTTACCGACCACATGTGTCGGTCATGAAAGATACTTGAAATCCCCTTGACAAGTACAATCGAATCTATAATCTTATCCTTTTATTTTCAGCTTCTGCACTGCAAGTTCATATCCAATTTGAGTTTTGTCAAATTATTTATTTGAACGTTTAGCCAAACTAAGAGTAAGATTAACCAAATTAAGTTCTACTTGATGCCATGTTTATTAAATAAGCTTCTCAAAGTCTCAGTCTAATTATGATCAGATGGTCTTCGGCTATGTAGTGAAAGGATGTTAGATCAATAAAACTTACATGAATTATATAGTGATAATTTGACCTAGCTATTTGGTAGAAGTTTTGGTCTATGTATAAAAAAATTAATGAATTTGCAGAAACTTTCATAATTGCAATGAAAGTGAGATGAAGGTGAATGAGATGTCTAGTAATTATGATAATTTTTTTATGATTGTATGCGAAATTAATAAATTTTTATTGGTACATCATAACTTATTTAATTTATGATACCAGATCCATTTTATTCAAAGTGAAGTAAGCTACAATTATATTGAAAAAAATCATGTCATTACAACCTTCAATATTGACGGTTTTAGATATATCAGAATCAGTGAACTCTATTATGCAATTGTTGATAAGTCAAGTACAATTATATAATACCTAAAAATTATGTGAAAGTAAACTAATTAAAAGTTCATTGGTGATCAGTTTATTGTTGAGAAATCACTATTTTAACTATGATTTATCGTTAACAAGCCAACTCCGATACATTAATAATATTTGTGACTTGGAAATTAAAGTTTATAATCATGTATGGACATGATTTATAATTCTGACGTGAGATTTCAAGACCACATTACACGAATTCATTGTTTTTATGTGAGTCAAGAGCATTAGAGCAATATCAGTCTATCTATTAACGAGAATTATGTTAAATTTGAGTTAATTCATAAACGTAAATCAATTATTATAATTGCCGACGTCATCATGATTCATGTGATTGGATACTTGTAATTGTGGGAAAACCAAAACCTGCAACTTTTCTAAAATTTCAAGAATTGCTTTAAACTTTTGCTGAAAATTTAACAAAAATTAATAACGGTTGTGCTATATGTAATATTACTCATGTGATCTGATACACTAAAAATATCGTATATATCAATTGTAAATTCGATGTAATTAATATAGTTAACATATATGTGAACTGTAATATCTCTATATAATATAGATTATTTGAAATAAGAGTTAATCGGGTGAGAGACCTAAAATAACTAACTGCCATTATTTCGGATATGAAGTTATTAGAGGTTTTAACCTTGTAAGGTTCTCAATAAAAAAAAAGAATATGGATGAACAACCTAGAATTAAAACAACGAAAATATTTATCTCTCAACAACTAATAATAACAAGATATAGAAGAGTTGAAAGCAATCACTCACCTCCAATCCCCTAATTATAGATTATATATGTCCTAATAATAATGGTTAAAAACTTTCAAGTATTAGTTTATGCTTGTTTTATTTGTTTTTTTATTACAAATAGATTAGTTGTTTTTCCCAGTTAATCATTTATAGGAATTGCACTCATTTTGTCAACTACTTACTATTTTTATGATTTTTTATAGATTGTTAATAAAATTAGGTTTCATATTACATTTACATACGATATACATGAGACATGAATTATAAGTATTTTATGTATTTATTATGCAATAAGTATAACCATAAAACCCTCCTCATCTCAATTTCTCTCTGTACCAATAAACCCAAGAACTCTTTTGGTAGATGAACTCGTAACCACCACGATGATGAAGCAAGATCATCCCATCAGTCGCCGCCACGTGGCTAAGAACCTCCTCGCACCTTTCCTTAAACCCGCCGCCTATGTCGCCGCCCTCTTCCTAACCTTTGCCTTGGGATATTTTTCGGCGCCGTCAAGCCGCGTATTCTCAAACACTCCGGCAGCAGCTTCGGTCCCGCTTCCCCAAATAATTACCAAACTGCCACTCGATACCCAACTCGACCAATTCCGAGTCACGACTCGCTGCGCCGCCGACCCCGTCCCGCCCCACCTCGTCCGCCGGACGATCCTCGACCGGGTCTTCGACTCGACCTCGCCGTACCAGAACTTCCCCCCGGCGCACGTCAGCGCCCGCCTCCGCCGGAGGAGGATCAGGGGGTGGGGCTCCAGCGAGGCCGTGTTCGAGCACCTGGTCGGGCGCGTGAGGCCACGCACCATCGTGGAGGTGGGCACTTTCCTGGGCGCGTCGGCGATCCACATGGCCAACCTCACGCGCCGGCTCGGGCTCGACACTCAAATACTCTGCATAGACGACTTCCGGGGGTGGCCCGGGTTCCAGGAGCACCGGATAGCCCGGGACATACCGGGCGAGAACGGCGACGTGTGGCTTATGTACCAGTTCATGCAGAACGTGGTGCACGTGGGCATGGCGGAGACGATCCTGCCGGTGCCGTTCTCGAGCGGGTCGGCGCTGAGCCAACTGTGCGAGTGGGGCGTGCTGGGGGATTTGATAGAGATCGACGCAGGGCACGACTTTAACTCGGCATGGGCCGACATAAGTAAAGGGTATAGGATACTGAGAGAGGGGGGCGTCATTTTTGGGCACGACTACTTCAATAATGCTGACAAGAGGGGCGTCAAGAGGGCTGTGGATTTGTTTGCTAAAATGAATGGTCTTTCTGTACACGTGGATGGCAAGCATTGGGTACTCCAGCCGGGCCGCTAAACATGTAATAGTATATGGGCCATTCATGCAAATTATTTGAATAACATTCAAGTATATGTTATTTTGAAGATGTGTAGGTGTTTGTTTGGTTGTATTGATATGATCGGGTTGGAATATGGTAGGTTAGATACAGCACAGTTAGGGGTGGGCACTTTAGACCCGGAACCGGAGACCGAACCGTAATCGAACCAGAACTGGGAACTGCGGGTAACGGTTCCGTTTCTGGTTCTAAAAATGAAGGAACCATAAAATTTTGGTTCGGTTTCGGTTCTTAAAATATAGAACCGGTGGGTACCCGGAACCGGACCGGTTCGCTAAAAAATCATCGAATTACCATCAAATTATATGAAGAATAGAGGTAGAGTACGTGAACCGAAGAATGAACCGAGAAAGATATATTACTTATATTTTATTATTATTATTATTTTATCAACGAATTTTATAATTCAATTGAGTTTAATAATTAAATCTTAATGTGTTTTTTGCTAGAACCTTTAATATTAATAAATTTCATGTTTTCCTAAAAATCGAATTAAAATCATCTAATTTGTACCTTAAACCGCATCTTAAACCACATAATTAACAAAAATAAAGAGGCAATCGGTTTTAGCGGGTAGAATCGGGAAATCGAACTGGACAAACGGGTCTAAAACTAGAATCGGCCCATTATATAATGGTTCGGTTATGGTTCTCGATTTTTAAGGACCGGGGATTTGATCAGCTTACCTCCACACTTTTGAAGACAAGAAAATATAAATCACTGATATTAATCTAAAATCAATAGAAAATAAAATAAACCATTGAACTCATGAATTCAAAATGATACCAAGATTTGTTTGGATGTAAAAGAAAGAGTAATAATTATTGAATAGTAGAAAGTAAGTTATTATTTCTTATAAAGAAATGAAATTCATTAAAAATGATTTTGTGATAAAAATTATATGAAAAAAAGTTGTGAATTAAATTATACATTTACCACTGAATAATAAAAAATCATTGGTAATGTTATACATGGTTTATATATATATTATAATTCACCCAGTTTCATATGAAATTTTCAAACAAAATTTAACATTAACAATTTCAAAATTCTCGGGCCACGGAAGGCGGCCGCCCCTCCTGGCCCCTCTAGATCCACTCCTGGCCACGGGTGATCAGAAAATATAATTTCAGATTATAAAAATTAAAAAATGTAAGGTGGGACCACAGATCGTTAATTATTTCTAAAAAGTAATTATCAAAAGTAGCATAAGACTTGCCACTTCCAATTTTAGAGGGCAAAAATGGCAGATTGGTTCTTGCCAGCAGAGACCTTTATAAATACATAAATAATGAACAGAAGAGAGCATCACCAAACACATTACAGCAACAAACTACATTTCCAGTTCAACTAGATTAATTAGCTACAACTCTCTAGTATTAGATTTTTAATGGCAAGCCAAGAGCAACAACATCAAGAAGATCATGGAAATGAGAAATGGGCTGCTGCCAGCAACCGGATAGCCGCCGTCAACGTCGACGGGCACTTCCAGCACGACGGCCATTCCAATAATCAGGTCAGTCTCGTCAGCTTAAACTTTTAGCTGAATCAGACATTTTCTGGGATCTTAATTCGCTTTAACTTTGTTATAATACATGATTAGAAACCGGGATGGAAAAAATTCATAACCCATGTGGGCCCCGGATTCTTAGTCTCTCTGGCCTACCTCGATCCCGGGAACTTGGAAACTGATCTGCAAGCAGGAGCTAATCATGGTTACGAGGTAATTAATTATTGCTTAATTGTATTCAACTAATGGGGAGTGATAGATCCTTTTAATACATTAATTACAAGAAATAATTATTAAGATCTCTTGACATGCATTTATGAAATAATTTACCATTATTGTGACTAATATAATCTTGTAATTATAATTAACGGTGTGTGATTTGATGTTTTAAATGGATCAGTTGTTGTGGGTGATACTCATAGGCTTGGTGTTTGCTCTCATAATCCAGTCGCTTGCAGCGAATCTTGGTGTGAGCACAGGTAATAAATCAAGAAACCAGTCAAATTAAATTAATTATATGTGTTGATTTATAATATAATTACATGTGTGTGTTGTATTGATGTTATTGGAATTATCAGGGAAGCACTTATCAGAGCTGTGCAAGGCTGAGTACCCAATATTTGTCAAGTACTGCCTTTGGTTACTTGCTGAGGTTGCTGTCATTGCTGCTGATATTCCTGAAGGTCTCATTTATTTATTTATTACTAATCAATGTTTTATCAAATTATTTGGCCGGCCTTCTATATATACTATCGAGATATAATTCATTAACCTAATGAACGAGAAACCATAAGTTTAATGTTGTCCTGTTTCATTATTGATGCAGTGATTGGAACGGCCTTTGCACTCAACATTCTTTTCAATATCCCAGTGTGGACTGGGGTTCTCCTTACTGGATTGAGCACTCTCCTCCTTCTTGGCTTGCAAAAATACGGGGTATTTTTGTCTTTTTACAATTTTTATTAATTATATGGTTTAGGTGAATATCCGACATCATTCTTACCATACATGATCAATAAACAATATATAATATATTTAACCTTTTCCTATCTGGTGGTCACAATCAATATGGTCATCTCTTTATATGTGGGTACTGGAGATAATGTTTTTTAAGACCTCAATGTGTTTACTAGATTCAATTTTTACATGTATTAGACTTTAAAGTGTTAACAATTGAATTTATTTTCAAGTTGTACTCATAGACTAATTACAATACGTATGTTGTTTTACATGTAAAATTTCATGTATAACATGGATCTTCCCAGTCTAATGTTAGCGTCTCCCACCAATAAAATTGAACGTTGTATGTCTCTATATTAAATATATGGAAAAAGACAATTTGATACACTACAATTTTTTGTATTTTTAGTTTTAATACACTCAAGTTTCACTTCACCTTTTCCGCACACTCAATGTACCATTTTTTTCATATTTAGTCACCATTTGATGAGTCCCTTAATTAAATGGACAAAAATGACAAGTTGGATGCACATATATAAATGGTAAAGTAAAACTTGGGTGTATCAAAATTAGAAACTAAAGTTTTGGATATATAAAACTGCATTTTCTCCTAAAATACATGAATAAAGGTACGAGTCATATTTGTAGATATTGGTGCAACAAGTTCATTCACCTCAAAATGTCAATAGTAAACTTACAGAAATGCAGAGGTCAATGCAGATAAAGATTGATTAATGGAGTGGTTATGCTTGAATGAAATACAAATAATCAAAGAACTAGTTACATATTGGTTTGAAATTGTAGAACTTATCGTGTCTGTTTCTTAAAAAATTCACCAACTCTTGTTCTATACGTGTCATCTTTAGTATAGATAAGAACAGTTAATTATAGTACCGTTTATATTGCCAATCACATGTATAAGTCAACTAAACCATTTAAATATTATATTCAACAAGCCCAATTATTTTCCCGGTGCCCATTTAATACATATTCTTTTATTATAGTACATGGTCTTTTATTAGCATTATCAATATTCAATTATCAACCAATAATTTTCTATTCAAATCTATACATATAGTATCCGACTTAATTTACGACCATATGATGATGTAAATCCATTTGTTTTATGTTTTATTACAACATGCCATATGAAACGTACTTGGTTTCAAAATAATGCACTTCTATTAATTTATAAATTGAAGCATTATTTTTGAGCAATAATTCAATTTCTCTTCAAAAAAATCACACAAATCATAAATAGGATATACATTTTGTCACCCTGTCATGAGCTAAGAGACGTCGATTATGATTTATCGACCAAAATATGAACATATGCAAGTGTAAATTGACATGTTAATTGATTAATTTACTGATTTGTAATGTGAATGTATATAATATAGGTTCGGAAGCTGGAACTGTTGATAGCAATATTGGTATTTGTAATGGCAGCATGTTTCTTTGGGGAGATGAGTTATGTGAAGCCTCCGGCGTCCGGTGTGCTCAAGGGAATGTTCATCCCCAAGCTCTCCGGCGAAGGCGCTACCGGAGACGCCATCGCCTTGTTGGGAGCCCTTGTCATGCCGTATGTCCATTTCCATCCACCTACACTAATCATATATACTAATTTTCATTCAATTCAATTCCTTCAACATATTTACTAAAATATGATGTGCATAGATAGATAAGCTAAAATATAGGCTATAGGGTCAAATTCAATTAATAAAGATGATTATTTATATGTGAAGCTCGACCTGATATGTTTCGTCCAATATTTACTAAAATATACTTGGTTGGTTCAGAGCCTACTTTGTTAATTTGTCCCTCCCGTATAGTCTTTCGTCATATATATATGTAGATATTTAGTCTAGCTATGATTCATGTGTAGAAGTCAATTTCGATGTAGATATTCAACCTTAGTACATATATGACTAATGTGTTTTGGTTCATACGTATATGTTTAGTCTTGCAATCCCGCTCGTTTATCTTACATGTGAGGTTTGTGCCTCCCTCCGCCACCTTATGTTCTCTTCAGCAAGCTCGGCTCAAGGGTAAAACACCTAAAGTAAGTGTTTTAGGCCCACCCAAAAATAAGCACATATATCTTAATACCTTAGTCTAATTTAAAATATAAATATTCTAATTCATATTGTCTATTATTTATAAAAAAACCCAAAAGCCTAGTTTGTAATTTGTGCTTAATGCCCGAAAAACAGTTGAGCCAACCTGCTCACCTACACAAAAGGCATTATTGAGATATATAAACTTACAAAGGAAAAATGAAAGTAAATAGGTAAATACAAATGCTACAGTCACATGTAACTAGTGATATTGACATTTTATCAGCTTCAGCTTGATCTAGTGGTTATTAAAATCTGCAGACAATACTTGGTTTTAATAACTCGGGCATTATATATTCAACCCAATAATTACTGAAATTTGGACCATTGTCAATGCAATGCAGGCACAATCTTTTCCTTCACTCGGCTCTTGTACTCTCAAGAAAAGTACCCAACTCCGTCCGAGGCATTAACGTGAGTAATTAACCTAATAACATTAACTTTCGTTGATGTATATATGATTATGGTTGCTTGATTGAACTACACATTTGTATGGTGCAGGATGCTTGTAGATACTTCCTCATAGAAAGCGGATTCGCTTTATTCGTGGCCTTCTTGATCAACGTCGCAGTCATTTCCGTCTCCGGCTCTGTCTGCACCGCCAAAAACCTTTCCTCCGAAAATGCTGAAACTTGCAGCGATCTAACCCTTAACAATGCCTCTTTCTTGCTCCAGGTTCAAATCATAACCACAATATTTATTACGTATTTGGGATTATATCTTCTGAAACTACTTCCGCACCTAGATATGCACTAACATTTATTTTAGTTCGGCAAGTCACCCAAAATTCTTTTTTTTACACCTAATCATTGCAAATTCAGACAAAATTTTAGGTGTGCTTATGTGGAATAAAAACATAAATAAGAATTTTGGGTGACATGTAGAGCTAAAGAAAATGTCAGGTGTACCCTAAGTGTAAAGTGTGGTTTCGACATGTGTACCTAACTGCGATTATCCTTATTTATTACAAATTAATTTTAACCCATACATGACCCTTCCAATTAATATTGTGATGAATAAAAATGTGCAGAATGTGCTGGGCAGGTCTAGCAAGAATTTCTATGCCATTGCTCTGCTTGCCTCTGGCCAAAGCTCCACCATAACTGGCACTTATGCTGGACAGTTCATCATGCAGGTTTTTTATTTATTCATATTCAATAGTAATCAACCACTTCATCAATTATACATACACATATGTAATGATTTAATAAAAACAATTTGGGTTCAATTATCAGGGATTTTTGGACCTGAAGATGAAAAAATGGACAAGAAACTTGTTGACCAGATGTATAGCTATAACACCAAGCCTCATTGTCTCCATTATTGGTGGATCATCTGGGGCCGGCCGTCTCATCATCATCGCATCGGTTCATATTTAACTCTATTTAATCAAATATATGAATTAATTTAAGAAATTGTTTGACTGATTATGCTTATTTATTCATTGCAGATGATACTGTCATTTGAACTTCCTTTTGCTTTGATCCCACTCCTTAAATTCAGTAGCAGTGCCACAAAAATGGGACCCCACAAAAACTCAATATACGTAAGTTTTTATATATACCCAAATTTTTATTTATTTTGCACATAATTTAGTGAGTGTAGTGAAAAGAGCTAGACTCTAGTTAATTACACAAGACATTTTAGAGACTAATCGAAAAATAAATCAGATTAATATTGCAGTTATTGCATAAGGATCACTATTAGGTAGCTAAAAGAAGAAATAAATCAAGTGATCCTATTTGATTTCTTTCTAGTAACTTCAATAATTAATGGATTATTTGAGATTGTAGAAAATTAATCTGACAAGTTGGTGATTTTACAATATTGTTTGACTATGCCAAATATGTCATATGTCATTGTAATGTGGATTGATTGATCAATGCAGATTATAGTGATATCTTGGGTTTTGGGAGCTGGAATCATAGGCATAAACATATACTACCTGAGCACGGCCTTCGTGGACTGGCTGATTCACAACGACATGCCTCGAATCGCTAATATCTTCATCGGGATCGTAGTTTTTCCTCTCATGGCCGTCTACATATTGGGGATCATATACCTGACCTTTCGCAAAGACGAGGTTGTTACATTTATCGACCCGACAAAGGAAATTGAGAATGGGATGGACAATCCGAATCCTAACCCCTCCAACGACCGTGTTCCGTTTAGAGAGGATCTTGCAGACATCCCTCTCCCTCAATAATATGAACGAGGCATCGATCGATCTCAATCGATCAATCTCTGTGACTTCGTGTTTCTGATGAATTGTAATGTGTACTAAGTTGTTACAATAGTCGAATGTTCATAATAGAATATGTATATGTTCCCATTGAGGGTGTTAGTGTTGCTTTTGTAACTCAATAATTCTCGGTTCAATTTCTTGTTCTTTGAATTTTCCTTCATGGAATATATTTGGTTCCTTGATTTATATTTTTAGGAGAAATTGCAAAAAATATGCCTGATTACTTTTTTTGTGTTATGCGATTCACCACTAAAAATATGTGTCAAGCAGAAACAATTTGTAAGATGCAAACTAATACAAGAGTCTAAATTATTCTTATATATTTGTAAAAGTAATAATACTTTTAAGACAACTGGGCCAGGGGAGACGGCGGCTTCTCCGTCCGTCTCCGCCTTTGTCTCCTTGTGTTTCAGATCGAGTCTTTTTCATCTCTACGTTTCCTATATGGTTTCAAAACTGAGGAAGTTCCCGTCCTCCATCGGTTCGTCCCTCCACCCGCCGCCGGTTCGTTCCTTGCCGTTGTCGGTACGTTGCTCCGTTCATCGTCGGTTCGTTGCTCCGTCCACCGTTGGTTCGAGGTATCCTCCTTCGCCGGTTATGCTTCATTATCTCCAATTTTTTTGTTGATTATCTTCGGTTTTTGGAACACACACTGTTAGCTTGTGGTGTGTGGAGGGACGATGACTGTAAAGACGCCAAGGGTCACCTCTCGCTCGGTAGTCTGATGGGTGCCTCCAATGGCGGGATTTCTTAATAATTCTATTCCGACGGAGCATTTGATGCCAATAAGTACGATGGGTATGGTGATTTTAGAATTTTCTTTTGTGTGATTAAGATTAGAAGTGTTTTGGGCGATTTTTTTCACTAGTATTTTGTCTCGTCGGGTGCGATTGTGTCCTTTATGGAACAGAGAGTGTATATTTTGTTTTGTTTCGGTGATGGTGTTCTTGTCGGTGCTTGTCGTGTTTCGTGGGTTTGCGATTTCAACATTTAATAGCGGCAGTTTGCATGTGGTGGGCTATTGGGGTTCTGTGGTCCTTCGAGGGGTGTGACCCAATGATCCAGGACTCACGGGCATCCATCCCCGCAACACCTTTTGGTTTCATTCCGATTGTTCGGTTTTTTAGTTGTGTGCCGGAATTGGACGCATTGAGAGGGGTCCCCTACCCAGTGGCTTTTTTGATGGTGGTTCGCGCAGGGCGTCGTAGCATGTGTATCGGTTTTGTTGAGAGCTGTTGGCTTGTGGAGAGATCGAGTGTCGGTCTTTGTGAAGTCGTTAGATTGATTGGGAAGTGTTGATCTTTGGGCTTGAGCGGCAAGTGTTCCTATCTCATTACTGTTATCTTTTAATTTGCACATAGGTCAGGATATCGAATGACTATTTGTTACGGTCATTTTTGCTCTTTCGAGCTCTGGCTTGAAAAGGAGTATGGTTTATATTCTATATTATTTCTTTGTTTGTACTTATTGCAGTGGATTTTTAATAAAGTCGTTTCTACTTTCAAAAAAAATAAAATATCAGCATTTGCATAAACTGTTATTTTCTTACAAATTTATAGGGGTAGTTTTTATTTCCTGTTAATTTACATTTATATTCTTATTACTTCCTTTTATCATCCTGGCAGTGAATATGTTAAAATTAATCGCAGCACTTAAAGGAAATAAATCCTAAATTCATAAAGGAAAAAAAAATCATGTAATTTTTTTCACCTTCAAAATACTTTTTATTTAAGAAAAGTTAAGTTGTAAGAAAGACAAAAGCTGAGAGTTTTTTTTTTTAAATAAAAAAGAAGAAAAAAAGGTAAGAGTTAATTAATTTCTTACCCATTTCATTTTTCTACTAAATAGTTGTAGAAAAAAAATAGGAATAATCACACTTTGTTATACCTAACTATTGCGAAATGACAGTCTCATACTTTAATTAATTTTTTTTCTTTGTGACAACCTACGCTAAAATGACTAAAATACCTCTGATTTAAAAAACAAGAATTAGATCTAGTCCAATTGAAAACAGTTAACAGTCCAAACTGGTCCGACCACCATCTAATTAGATCGAATATGAGAGATTTAAACCAGTTTAATTCTGATTTTTCATTTTAACCGGTTCAATTGACTTGGTTGAACTAGAGACTGCTCAAATTGAATTGGTTCAACTAGAAGTAGTTTATGTATTTTAAGCATTTTAGAGATGAGTTGTCACCAAAATATTGTTTAAAATACTGAAAAAAAGAAAAAATTATTTAGGGTATGAAATGTGATTTGGCCATAGTTAGGCGTAACAATTATCCCAAAGAAATGTAAAATATTTACTTAGAAAACTACAGAAAGCGTAGGTGAATAACCGTATAAAATACGTACGCGTGATGGGTTTCAAGTTTGACCGTGAATCAGTACTTTCTGGTTTCTAAGCGTGAACATAAAGCGTCTCGTCTCAGACTTTCCAAGTCTAGCTGATCTGAGCTGAGCTGTTACATTACACCCACCACCTACCTAACCCAGACCCAAACCCAAACACTCGGTGAGCCATGGACCGCCTCTTCGGAGCCAAGCCGCCGACGGCGTCGGACCTGGAGCAGATGCCGGAGACACCGCACCGCGGGTCTCACCACCGCCGTGCCCACTCCGACACCTCCTTCCGCTTCGACGACCTCCTCCTCTTCGACCCCTCCGACCTCGACCTCTCCGCCATGGACCTCCCCTCCCCGCCGCTCCACGTGCCCGCCGTCGACTGCTCCGACGACTCCTCCAGCGGCCCCAACCCTCCCCGACCCGCCAACCACCTCCGGAGCCTCTCCGTCGACTCCGACTTCTTCGACTCCCTCAGCCTCGCTCCCGCCGCCGGAGAGGCGGAGAGGTCCGCGGAGAAGCGGGCGTGCCACAGGCACAGCATGTCCATGGACGGGTCGAGCTCCAGCTTGTTTGATTCCGACTCGATGATTGGGGACGATGGCGTCAAGAAGGCCATGGGGGCTGAGAAATTGTCTGACCTCGCGCTTATTGATCCCAAGAGAGCTAAACGGTTCTTTCTTTATCTTTTACGAGCTCGATTTTAGGGGTTTTCAATTATGATTGAATCATCTATGCCTTGCCTGTGTATTTGATTTGTTGTGTGATACTGGTGATGGGTACTAGAAAATGTCTTAGAAATTATGGAACCGTGTTTTGTGTATTGAGATTTTGATTCAAGTAGTTCTGTACTGCACCTGTTTGATAAATTGTCTGAACTCGCTCAAGTCGATCCCAAGAGAGCTAAACGGTTCTTTCATTTATCTTTCAACTGTTTGATTTTGGGTTTTATCTATATTCTTTACCTTGCTTGTGTATTTGATTTCCTGTGTGATGGTACTGGTGATGGGTGCTAGAAAATGTCTTGGAGATTATGAAATTTTGTTGTGTATTGATGTTTTGATTCAGCCCTGTTTGATATATAGTTGCTGTTTTGTTATGTTTTTTCTTGGAGTTGCTTGTGTGTTCTTGCATGCATTTCTTCATATTTATTTCACTGGATTCTCGTTTCAGTGTCTTTGGGTGAAGAAGGATATTGTTTCTTTGTATCTAGTTTTAGTGTTTGTTGTGCTTGGTATTTATAAGTTGTAACGTAAGCTTCACTTCAATGATGTGTGCAATCTTAGCTTTTCCCTTAAGCTTTGGGAAGCCTTTATGCTCAAATAGGGAACGAGCTTTGAATATAATTTGATATAAGAGCCAGTCAAATTATTTTGGAGTTGCTCAATTATAGTTGCTATTTTATTATGATTTTTCTTGGAGTTGCTTTTGTGTGTTTTTACATGCATTTCTTCAAATTTCGCTGGATTCTTGTTTCAGTGTCTATGGGAGAAGAAGAATATTTTTTCTTTCTTTCTAGTTTTAGTGTTTGTTGTGCTTGGTACTTGTAAACGTAAACTTCACTGAATGATGTGTGCAAGCATCTCTTAGCTTTTCCCTTAAGCTTTGGGAAGCCATTATGATCAAATAAGGATTGGATTGAGCTTTGTATCATATTTGATATGAGAGCCAGTTGAATTATTTTGATTTATTATGTGATGGAAGTGATATGAAATGAAGTGCATGCTTCACTTTGTGCTTAAACTTTTTGATCCTTTGGTTGATAATTGAGATCTATGTTGTTTCTTTTATTTATTAGAAGTAATGTTTTCAGTTTGGATTCGGTTCATTGGTTTAATGAGTGGATATTTTGGATGTGTAGGATTCTTGCAAATAGGCAATCTGCAGCCCGATCAAAGGAGAGAAAAATTCGGTATACTGGTGAGCTAGAGAGGAAGGTGCAGACCCTTCAAACTGAAGCAACCACCCTCTCTGCACAGGTCACTATGCTGCAGGTATGACCCTTCTTATAGTTTTTGTTTTTAAATTGATTTATTTTTGTTATAAAACAGTAATTGGGCTATGCCTTAAGTTCTTATTATCCATTGGAACCCTGAATCAGTTAAGTTGTAGATCTCACCATGTGTTTCAATTTCTTTCTTTGATGGTGGTAGAAACAAGATTTTTTTTACTAAAAACCCCTTAAATTAAGTATTTACAAAATGGGTTGCCTACTTCACTATTTACCAAAAGTAGGCTACTCCAAACTTTCACAGCAGCAAGAATAGGGGAGTAGCCTACCTTTTGTAAATATCAAAGCAGGCGACCTATTCTTGTATTTACTTCAGTTTATCGGGTTTTTTTACGTTTTTTTGGTAAATAAACCCGTAGAAACAAGACAACTAGAATTGTGACATGTAAATACTAGGTTGGCATGAATACCAAAATGTGATCTTACACTTTGGAGTGTCAAATACATTCATTTGGCCTGTCAGAAGACTAGTTTTTCGTGTCATTCTCTTCTCAAATATGAAGGACAATAGATAATTAGGAAATAGGTTAGTACCATAAAATTCCAACAAAAATGGCCTTCCGTTGTGTTAGGCACACTTGGGTAATTGTATGATTACATCTGCAAAGTCAAACTATACATTGGTCTTTGTTTACTTGGATTGAATTAAATGTTAGTCTTATTAAATTTAGAAGAAAAGAGCTATTATTCTCTTTTATAAGGAAACGTCTAATATCATATAGTATGCAACAGTGTGAACTGTGAACCAAGGATAGATGCAGGATATGGACGATGCATTGGAAGAATGAAATAGAAACCTTGAAAATGATCAATCATTTTATTTTTATATTTTTGAACATGCTTAATGCTTTGGTTGGTGAGAAGCTCTAAGGGGTCAAAGGAAAGTAAAGAAGTTCCTTTTCTCTTAGTTTCATATATTATTTTCTATTATTCGTTGGAGTCATTTACTTGGTGAAGAGGTCTGAGGGGAATCAATGAAAAACTATTTTAAGAAATTGTGTCCCCTCCCGAACAAAGAGTTTTAATATAACTTGGCTAGACTCATTAGAAACCATTAAACGTAGGGTGTTTTTTAATAATGATATTTAGAGTTTATTGAAGTCTGAAGATAAGGAAAGTGAGTCTCCCAAGCCGGGAGAAGCACTCTCAGAATACAGGGCTACAAGTATCATTGTCAAGGATAAATTACAGTAGAGAATAAGGATTCAGGTTCCAAGATGTCCAAGCAATAGAAAGAACCGGTCAGAGAAGGAGGAGCTTTTTATCTTGGTAATGGTAGCGTCCTGAGGCTCATGGAAATCGTCGAAGACAGCTTGATTTCTGGAGAACCTTTATATTTTATGAAGTAAACCATTCGTTTGAATCTTCCTAAAATATTGAAGGGACCCTCAGAAATGTTGAGATAAAGGCCACAAATAATTTAGTATTATATACCATCATATACCATTTTCAATTGTTTGATACTATGTTTCCTTTTAATTTCTTTTGAAGGCCATAGCCAAACATATAATGTTACTGTTGCAATGCAGATTCATTATATGTAATCAAACTGGCTTCATATTGTTTTTTATGTTATGCAGAGGGACACTTCTGGGTTAACTACTGAGAACAAGGAACTCAAGTTGCGGTTACAGGCCTTGGAGCAACAAGCACAACTACGAGATGGTATGCATATTATTACATTAGAAAAACTAGATCTATTCTTGAGAGGCACTTATGCATTATGATTGTTTCTTCCAAATGACTTGTCAATGGGATATTCTTATGATGAACTCGATGGCAGTCTCATGTGAAACAACTAGTCATTTATATAGCCTAATCAAGATCTTTTGTTCCAATTGTTTTTTGAATGCTGATGCTCTGCTACATTCTCCTAATCGTTTCTTATTTGCTTCACGACTGTGTAAGCTATTGATTTCAATACATGTATGTACTGTACCGCGTCTTGCAGCTCTGAATGAAGCTTTGAGGGAAGAAGTGCATAGGCTCAAGATTGCAACGGGCCAAATTCCTGCCGCCAATGGAAGTCCTTTCAGCAGAGGACTCCCCCAATACTCCTCACACCAGCCGGCATATCATCAGTTCGGTAACCAGCAGCAGCAGTCGCATCACATGCCACAGCCATCCGACAATCAGACTACGAACATGCAGCCTCGTGCTCGCTTCTTGGACTTCAACAAAAGGGTGTAATAGGCCTATTCTATATCCAAGTAAGAAACTCCATTGGCAGAGGCAATATATCTTGTAGATAAATATAAAGATGTATATTTGTTGCAGTCTATAAGGCTCTGTAACTCGATTGAGTTGGTCCTTTATAATAGATACACAATTATACACAGAACACGCTGTATAGCAATCAGGCTTTATGGAGACTACTTGTACTGGTACTAGTTGGTGGATGATTGTGTAATAAATATATGATTATAGCCATATTCAATTTGTCTTGGAGTTATTTTAATTTTAGCTTTCTGGAATCTTTTACGTCATGATCAATCAGGTCCTATTTCGATTTTCCTTGAGCTTCACTTTCCTTATGAGTTATGAGATGTGATTAACTGTTTTCCATGTTATTTGGATTAAATTAGGTCACGTGCATACACTATTTACTTAAAATAAAATGCTTCTCAGCTGAGGAAAAACAAGAAAAAAACTTAAAAATCAAAGATGAACAGTGGGGTGTCTTCTTTGGTGAGCTTCACGCCGACACGAAAGCCATAATCGAGTCGGAGCTTTGGCAAGCTCACGACGATGGATATTCACCCTTTTCTGGCAAGTTGGAACTTTGCACTATTCGTCCTTTTTGGTAAAGAAGACTACATTGCGGAGGAGGATTTGGAGACTTTGAGGTCCAACACTGTGAGCTGGAAGAGATACTGAGGAATAGGAGAAAATGGGAAGGAGAGGAGAAGGAGGTGGGTTTAGGGAATTGAAATTTCTGGTTACCAATAGTGAAATTTCTAAAAAAAGATATAAGTAAATTGACGAGAAAAAAAAAATTTCAATGACATACTCTCAAAAATTTAAATGACATATAGGCATAATTTGATTATTTTAAGTTTATGTTAATGTAGTTAACATACATGTTCTAAACTGATAGTTAGATATATTTAACTAAATCAAAATTTTATTCAATTCAAAATTCAAAATTTTACAATTTTGAGTAATACAAAACAAAATTATGAGAAGAAATCGGCTACAAACCATCTACCTGCTACAAATCTTAGAACACCTAATGTCCATCGGATTAGTTTCATCAATGGTTCCGATTAATAATAGATGAAACAAGTAGAAAAAATATAAAAAGGGCAATGTGTTGGATGTCTGCAAATCGTCCGCCTGCATTCTCACCTAATGTCATGTTCAAATTTTGCACGATTTGTGCAAATCCGTGAAAATTAACGGAATTGTCACTCAAGTGTTGGACTTTTTAAGTTAGCACATTTAGGGGTGGGCATGGGGTCTAGACCCGGACCAAACCGGTCAAAAAT
>JAYMTP010000558.1:0-32076 GCA_036897365.1 Geranium brycei
AACACCCCTTCCCCCGTCTGGCCCCCCGCCCAGCCCCCGGGGGGGGGGGGGGGTGAGATCCCTTCTTGTAGCCGCGAAACCACTACAGGGGTTGCTCCAAGGCACGTCACCGGTGCGGAGAGGCGTGAAGTCCTGTGTGGACCAGATCATCCTTGGGTCCTTGGGGAATCCTCCACTCCCCACAGGGACCACATCAAATTAGAGACCACTCCAAGACGTCGGCAAAGCTACGGCGAGCAGACACTCCGCCGACGACGCCCGTCCGAGCCACCGGCAAGGCCCAACAGCCCAACGCTCTTCCGACCTCCCCTAATTAAGAGCCACTGGTGGAGCAACCTGCGACGAAACCCGAGCCAAAACCACCGAAGCATGGAGGCCCCAGCCCAACCCACCACGAGCCACCACGCCGCCAATTGGGAAACCAGATCTTGGAACCTTCTCTGTGCCGTTGGTTTCCATTTGTCAAATATTTTTGTTCAATTATCTTACCCGTTTTGTTATAATACGAATCAAATTTAGTGTATACATATATTTGATTCATTATATGAGTTATTTTATTTACAACTTTGTTTTGTTATAAACTTATAATTTAGCATTTTTATATTTGCTTTTAAAAAAAGGCATTTTTATTTTTCTGTGAAAATATGGAATTTAAATAATTTAGACTTGTCAATAAAGTTTTGAGATTCTTGAACATGATATATTAATCCAAAGATAAGATTTGACATTCCATATTTAACCAAACTAACTGAGATTGAGGGAACCTTATAAAGGACTGGGCTGGTATAAAGTATTTATTTTTCTCATAATTTATGAATAGATTCTCAATATTTTTCCAACTTTGCACGTGACAGTCACAAAGACTTACACGTGTGACATAGTCCGAACCTAGTACAGTCCTTGAAACCATGTCCGCCGAGATTGTTGACACCTGGGACTCGAGAAGGTCAATATGGTAAATCTCATCTCCATTTCCTGAAAAATGGTTCATTTTCAATTCCCAAAACTCGTGAATGAATATATTTTCCCGAGAAAGAGATGGAAAATGTACTGATTAGTTACACACAAACACACAGGATTATTTTATTCATAATTATTTTTTCCTTTTTCTCCTCTTTCTTGCCAGATTTGTTTCCGGAGAAAATTTATTACTTTCCATGAAAATCACCCAATATCTTTGATTTCCCATTAAAAATAAAATTAGGGTATTACTAATTTTCCTACTATGATTAAGTTTCCTAATTTCATTATAAAATCTATTTCCTACTCTATTTTATTTTCTATCCAAAATAAAATCCCTCACCAACCTTTTTATCAAAAGTCTGCCTCTTTTTATTTATATTTCTCTCTCTTGTAGTCTTTGACAATACACAGAGACCTCTCTTGCACATGCGTATTTGATTTTGAATCTTGGAGAGGTTGGGAATTTTCAGAGGTGGGTGGTTGTGGGTTTTTGTAAAGATTCGATTTTTGATCGAGTGATCTGAGATATGGGTAGAGTGGCGGTGGGTGCGACGGTGGTTTGTGCCGCGGCGGCGTGTGCGGTGGCGGCGCTGGTGGTGCACCACCGCGTGAGGAGCTCCGGGAAGTGGGCGAGGGCCATGGCCATTCTGAGGGAGTTTGAGGAGAGGTGTGGGACACCCATTGGGAAGCTCCGGCAGGTCGCCGACGCCATGACCGTGGAGATGCACGCGGGCCTCGCATCTGAAGGTGGGAGCAAGCTCAAGATGCTCATTAGCTATGTGGATAATCTACCAACTGGGTATGGCTCCTATAGCTCCCCTCTCTCTCTCTGTTCCTTTCTGGCTTTTTTGAAATTTCATGTCTTTGACTGTTTTTGGAGGTGCTAGGTTGATGAGGGCTGAATTGATTGAATAGTGCTGAAATTTCATGTTGGAGATGTTTTTGCTTCAAAAAATTGTTTTTTTTTGTTTTCCCCACAAAAGACTGTTTTCTTGCTTGCCCAAGTCTGTTTTTCTTGATTGGGTATGTGTTTCTGTTGTATTGGGCTTGGACTGAATAACCTGGATTTTAGTTTTACCATGTTGGTGTAATAGTGGCTGATCAGCAGAGGGCGTGTTTTGTGTAATTTATGGGGTATGCCCTTTCTTGGAAGGTTCCTATGCAACTTTTGCTTGAGAAGTGATTCATTCAGTGTGTGTGTGAAAGTTCACTTGTGATTTGTAGCCTTTTGCGTTTATGGTAACATTTTGCTGTAAGGTATCGTTTAGATGTGTTTAGTCTCGTGGCGTGTGGTTTTTTGGGCTAAGGCTTTGTCATTGTTTGATTTTTAGCTTATTACGGGTTGTTGATTCTGTATTGCTGTTCTCGGTCATTTCTCATTTCTCATATGGATTGGATTGTATGAGAGGCTTGGGCTATACTCATTAGAGTTTCTCCGTATTTTAGTGCCAATATAGAAAAGCCTCTCACACATTTATCACGAGAAGAAAAATGGTATAAAAACATGTTTTGGTAAGTTACGGTTACGGGTTTTAAAGAGATTTGTATGCATCATCATTCCACTTTGACTAAAAGTTAAACCGTTTTATTAAAACAAATTGATATGACCTTTAAGCTATCTCTTTCTTGTGTTCATCTTGGGATTTTATTGACTGACTATATTTAGAGAAAGAACTTATCTGTAAATGATTAAAATGATCGGTTTGTGATGTAATAATACGTGTCAGGTCTTTTATGTTATTATCATATTTGTTTTATAGGGATGAGGAAGGCTTGTTTTATGCATTGGACCTTGGAGGTACCAATTTCCGTGTCCTGCGTGTACAGCTGGGTGGGAGAGAAGGTCGTGTTCTTAAACAAGAATTTGAAGAAGTTTCGATTCCTCCCCATCTGATGACAGGAAGTTCGGATGTGAGTAACCATTGTACCCACCATGACTAATTGTACCATGCTCTGATTGTTAAATGGTCAATTCCATGAAATAATGTGAAATATGGTGATTTCAGGCATTGTTCGACTTCATTGCTACGGCTCTTGCAAAATTTGTCGCCACAGAAGGTGATGGTTTTCACCTTTTGCCCGGTCGACAAAGGGAGTTAGGCTTTACCTTTTCCTTCCCGGTCAGGCAAACATCAATAGCATCAGGGAATCTCATTAAATGGACAAAGGGCTTCTCGATTGAAGATGCGGTTTGTTTTACTTACCTTGACTCTATTCGTGCCATTTTATAATGGTTTTATTATAAGCAATTTTCATGATTAAATTAAAGAAGAGAGAGTCAATTCCCAAGTTGGGAAAAGGAAACTCTAGGAACATTACAAAGAAAGTGAAAGACATAATTGAAATAATAAAACAAGAAGCCTAAGAGCGGCTAAATTGATGCTCAATTTTCCGCCTTTGGAATGTTTGAATCATGTCCTCGTTCTGGATTGATATGCCAATATATTTGATGCTAATATATTTGGAATCTCATTGCGTGAACTCTTTACATAGTTCTCTATAATGGTACTCTTCCGTCTTTTGTGTCCGTGTAGTATAGATTATTTAATATGCTGATTTATCAGACATCGAGCACTTTGTGAATTGATTGAGGATGAGAACTCACAGCTGTACATATGAGGGAGTTTATATAAAAATTTAGAAGTTTACTGAACTTCAGTACACGTGTTTCCTCTATTTCTATGAAGTAACTGACATTGAATAGGCAAACATTTTGATTACAACGAATTGAAAGTGTGGGTCTCTCCGTGGAAGGTTTAGAGAGCATTTTTGACAATATTTGTGCCAAAAGAATGTTAAAAACTACATGTTTGATTTTACTTTCAGTAGTGAACACCTGCGCTTGTTTCTAGCTTGCCCTTGATTGTTTTCTTTTGCCTTGAACTGGTATAGGTTGGACAAGACATGGTAGGAGAACTGACTAGGGCCATGGAAAGAGTCGGAGTTGACATGCGTGTTGCAGCATTGGTAAGTCCAATCTTGTCTGCATCCCTCGGTGTTTGACTATGTTATTTGGTTTGACCTCAACTTTCGAAACTTGTCGGTCTGATGCAGGTCAACGACACAATTGGAACGTTGGCTGGAGGCAGGTACCACGATCAAGATGTCATTGCTGCTGTAATTCTCGGTACTGGAACAAATGCAGCATATGTAGAGCGGGCTCAGGCAATTCCAAAGTGGCATGGTCTTCTACCCAAATCAGGGGAAATGGTCAGTAGCTTTCCATGATTTGCTAAAATCGGTTATCCATCTTTTTCATTATTTTGACACGTTATAACTTGGCGATGGAACTTCCATGACTTGAAACATCATATATAATTTACCGTAGGTCATTAACATGGAGTGGGGTAGCTTTAGATCATCTCACCTTCCGCTGACAGAATACGATCACACCCTGGATGCCGAGAGTTTGAACCCCGGAGAGCAGGTGGGTAGATACTAGATATGATAAGAGTTTCATCGTATGATTTCGCGTGAAAGACAATCACACATCTTGTAACACGCTGTATTGTTCACAGATTTTTGAGAAGATAATTTCCGGCATGTACTTGGGGGACATTGTGCGTCGAGTTTTGCTCAAGATGGCGGAAGAAGCTGCCTTTTTTGGCGACACTGTTCCTGAAAAGTTAAAAATACCGTTCATCTTCAGGTACGCCATCATATTTTATCATTGCTTGCCTTGTCCATCTGCCGTTATAGTTTATGAACCAATGACATGTTTACTTTAACACACTCTTTGTTGCCTACTGCTTCACTTATGGGCTATTTAGATACTCTATTTGGGCCAACAAATCTGCTACAAGTAAATCAAAACTTGTAGAGTTGTTAGTCAAATCAACAACACTGAAAATTGGGGATATTTGGCCTTTGGTTAGTCACATAGTATAATTTGATTACTCTAATTACAATATAGTTTCCATTTAGACTCATTTAGTATCCAATGCAAGGAGAGCAGACAAATGCCACATTTTATAGATTGTTTATTTGGGTTTATATATATAGTGTGCATATATTAGATTTCTGCTACAGTAACATATAGTTACGGTGCATGTTTATTTTTAGACTTCAATGGAGCAGAGCTTTTGGACTTATGTTATTGTGAAATATGTAGGACTCCGGATATGTCCGCGATGCATCATGATACATCTTCAGATCTTAAAGTGGTTGGGAGCAAGTTGAAGGACATCTTAGAGGTACTTACACACTCGTCACCTTTTTCAGACTTATTTTACTAATTTCAATCCTTCCATGTTTCAATATACGAACCAAATTGATCTATATTTTGTGGATGTTATTTTTTTGTCGTCAAAGATTTAAATAGTAATATGGCCAGTATTGGAATCAGAACCAACCACCTCATTCCTATATTTTGCATACGATGCCTCAGATATCCAACACCTCATTGAAAACCAGAAGAGCGGTCGTGGAGCTCTGCGACATCGTCGCCACTCGCGGTGCCCGCCTGTCCGCTGCCGGGATCTTGGGGATCCTCAAGAAACTAGGACGAGACACGGTCACAAACGGCAAAAATCAGAAATCGGTAGTAGCTCTAGACGGAGGGCTGTATGAGCATTACAAGAAGTTCAGCAACTGCATGAAGAGCACCCTCAAGGAGCTGCTCGGGGATGGAGCCGCCGAGAATGTGGTCATCGAGCATTCCAATGACGGGTCGGGCATTGGAGCAACACTCCTCGCAGCCTCGCATTCCCAGTACCTCGAGGTCGATGACTCCTGAACTGAATGAACTCTTTTAGTTTTTTGTATATTTCTCATTTTGGAGCAAAAGATCATCAATACCCAGAAAATCCTTTGGTTATGGGTTTGTGGAACACAAATTGTAGGTGTTTTTGGACCTTTGGTGCTTAGTGTATCGTTTTCTCCTAAATTTAGAGAATAAATAGGAGATGTAACTGAAATGTTGAGATGTTACTTCTGCGGAACATAACATTATCTCCAAGTTCCATTGCAAATAAGAGAAGGGCTCGAAACCGGCATTTTTGGCCTTTTGATCCCCTTTATGTTCCTCAATTTGCGTAGTCTATGAATGTGAATGTCACTGACCAGCAGGACCTCAACGTTTTGAATTGTTTCAGTACTCAGAAACAGTGTTATAAATGGCGGCCGTCATGACCGCTATGACGGTGCCATGGCCCCGAAAATCACATGGGCGCCACGCTGTAACGTTTTGACCGTCTTGAGCCGGTTTTATATTTATTTTAGCTGATTTTGGACCAATTTGGGTTGGTTTCGTCCAAACTAATTAAAAAATTTTAAAAAAAGTTGAAAATATTATTTGTAGCACCATATGTATTTTTTATTATATAGGTAAATTAATTTATATTAAAAAGAATAAGAATACAAAAATGAAAATCTGTCATGGTCTCGAAGGCATCTATCTATCATCATAGCGTCGTGCACCATTTACAACCTTGCTCAAAAGTACTAAAGCTGAGTATAGACTCAAGAAGCTTGAGATCGATTTGTTAAATGTTTAGATTGATATATTTTTTTCAATTTAAGGTTGAGTTTATTTTAAAATGAGGTGAATTTGAATTCAATACGTCATGTTATGGGATCGAGTTGAATAGATTAATATTTAATTATTTATTAAATATAGTGGAACCCAAATAAATTAAATTAACACAATTTAAATATAACCATTTCCTTTCATATACTATTTAAGTGGCAGGGCTGCTCAAAACCGGTTGACTTGAACTGGAAGCTTAAATTAAGAATCGGACCGGTTAATTTTGTTTTATTGGTCGGTTTTTGGTTAACCGAATTGATTTTGTTAATTGATATGCTTCGTGGATATTGATTTGTGGAGATTAATGACTGATATCAAGCCACATATTGTGTATTAAACCATCTCCGATTTACTTGGTTAAGCGTGATTTTTATAAATTGAATTGGAACCGAACATATTTCTTTCAATTCTTGAGTTTAAGAACTAAGACCGGGCTATTTTTCGGTTTCAGCATCTCCCATTTTGACTCTAATTAGTATTCTGATTAATTTTGAGCAGCCCTACTAAATGGGCTTATTATAGTCAGTGTGACGTAGGCCCAATTGGTTCAAAACCATGTCGCATCAGTCTTGCCATACATTTAGGTTCTCAGAACGAACAAGAACTCAAATTTTATGTGTCGGGTATGGTCACAGTCCGAGCTCTTGCTAATTGGTTAAATCTTCATCACCAATTTGACGAAGACCCACGCTTTTCCGCTAGCCATTAGGGTTTTGTTGAAACCCAGACGGTTCAATTCGTATTCCAGCTCCAAAATGTATGTATTTGTACAAAAATAACGAAATGGTACAAAACGCGTTTTTTAGGACACTACTTTTATTGAAGGTTTCACTTTCACCTCTACGACTGCGCAAATTAAATCAGCAACTGGACTGGAACCAAATGAAATCGATCCGGTCTCGGTTTTTAAATTGATGAATTGGAAGAAATTAGTTAGGTTCCAGTTCGATTTATATAAAACATCGGTTAACCGATTAAATCGAAGATGGTTTAATACACCGTACATGGCTTGATATCAACCATTGATCTCCACATATCGACGTTCATGAGGCGTCCACGTGTATCGGCCCACATAACCAGTTCAGTTTGGCCTGATTTTGAGGTCCAAATTTAATTCAAAACTGGTTCGATTTTAACTAGAAAACCGGTCGGTTAATTTCCGGGGTTGATACATTGCTGCTTCGGTTTCGATTCATGAATTTAGTAACCGAACTGACTGGTCCGGTTTCCGGTTTGAGCTTCCAATTCCGGTTAGCCGGATTTGAGCCACCCCACTCACCTCCCCAGTGCCTTAGTAGTTACAGAAAACAACATCAACATAGGAATGTTCCTTGTAGGGTTGAATATGTTTGAAGGCCTTGTCTGATTTTGCATTACTGTCCTTCCTTCTCCTTTTTGCCCTACATTACCTCTGCTATAAATGTTTCTCCTACAAACATGTCTCTTACAGTTAAAGTACATCAACTGGTTAGTTCCACAATGCCATGTCCAAATCTTGCAGCTGACAGTCAAAATAGAGATCAAGAATTGCAGGTGCAAGGGAGGAAGAAGAAGAAGAATGGTAGGTGAGGGACAAGGAAACAAAACCCATATGAAAAAATGATGCTTCTGTTGATGATCCAACCTGGATAAGAATAAACATTTGTCTGAAAGCATGAAATTAGGAAATCAGAGGAGAGGAATGGGTCCACATGATGATGAGAAAGTGCAATTACCTGTCATCTTCACTTGTTGGTTTGGTTTTCTATGAGCCCAAGCTGGCAAAACCATGTGATCAAAGTTATGTCACATCTTGTTCCTATTATGGTCCAAACAAAACAACTGTCCTTTTCTTGTCCTAACATTGCCACTCACTCTCAAACCAATCTCCTGTCATAAATGGATATTCCATTCAATTTCTGGCGAGTCAAGTTAAGAATATCCTTTTAGAATAAAACTTGAACCGAAGGTTTAATTACTCGAGTTGTTTTGGACCGACTTTCAGGAAACTGTATTATTAATCTTTTGATTCTTTTATCCAAAGTGTTCTAAACAACTTGATGGTCGAATGGAGATGATTTTTTGGTGATTAATAAAAAAAATTAATCCGAGACTAGGACAAGTCAATTTTTTTTAAAAACTGTTGTCAACCTTTTCTTTTTTGCCAAATGGGTTAAAAACTAAAAAAATGACAACAAGACATGTGCACATTTATAATAAAAGTTTCTACAAACAGATTTGCTTAATAAATAAGCATTTAGATTCGAGTAATATTCTTCACAGATCCACAAGACAGTACATTGCCTGTTTCTCTTTGGGTTCTCCAAAGTTTACAAAAAATAACATTGCTTTCTCCGATGATTAGCGTGCACGTAATTATCCACCTCATAATCATATTATTAATCATCAAATTCCTCCATCATTGGTTAAATAAATTAATATTCTAGAAATTCACGGATAAGAGTATATTTAAATATTATTTATTTCATTATGTGTTAGTTCTGATGTGACTAATGACTAATTTCATAATTATTAAAATTTAATTCAACATCAATCACTAGGGGCCAGCACTATTTAAAAATGAGAATCAAGAATCAGTTAGAACTAATCTAAATCTGATAAAATAAATAATATATGTGAGTACGAGGTGGATAAGTAGCGAGACAAACTAGTTCAGTTATTAATAAATAATTAATGATTCTCGAGTTTTGAGAAGTAGAACCAGAATTAAAATTGAATTAAAATTAAATAATTCTCTTAAATTCAGATTAAAAGATAAATCATCACCCACAATTTTTATTTTTCAGTTCAAAATTTAATTTGATTTTCGGTTTAGGACAGCTTTTCAAGTCTAAAGTGCTCACCCCTGTTGATCATTGAATTTAATATTATTTCTCCAAATTTTGCCCCAAAAATTTTAAATATTTTTCAAAACTATAATTTAAATTCACTTTGTAACGCGCAAGAGCCAAACAGAGCATTAGCAGAAGATAGAGCACAGAACAGAGAAAGAGAGACGATGAGTGGTCAATGATGATTCTCCTTTTCGAATCGCTATAAAATTGCGCGCCATCTCGTAAAGCTTCTCTTTTCCCTCTCACCCTTTTCTTCGTTGCTGCTTCTCCGATTCGCATCCATGGCGATTTGAGTCGGAGACGGCGGTGGCTGAAATTTAGGGTTTTTTCCCCGCTCATTCTGTGCTGGGAAAGTTTCAGTTTGAGCTAAATTGATTGATTATTGATACGCAATGTCGTCGATGGACTTGATCGATTCGTTACTCTTCTCTCTCAGCCGAACCTTCTGTAGCCCTCTCGCCGTTTTCGTCCAGATCCAGGTCAGTATCGATTTTCGAATTGCTCGCCCCTTTCTGGGTTCTGTTTGGTTGCCGAGAAAATTTTAAAAAATTTTCCTATCTCGATTTTTGGGCTGTCTGAAAGATCTGAGATTTGGGTTTCGCGTATCAGTTGATTTTGTGTACTAAAGTGTTTGACTTTACAGTTCAAGTAATCAATTTTTTAGTATTGTGATAGCTGAATATGTATAATTGCAGGAAAATTCAGGAATTTAAGATTCAGTGTAAAATGCTATTCATCATAGTTGTAGTTGCAGTTTGATGATTAGTTAGTGTGTGAAGCTTAAACTTTTATGTAGACTTTGAGAGAATGACAGAATGTATATATGGTCGAATCGGCAGTTCTTAGATTTCACTAATTTTAATATGATTAAGGTAATAAGAGGATATCCATGTTAATTGTAGAGAGTTCACAGTACCAAGGATTTGATATTAGTAGTCACGTTTTAGGATTTTGGGTGGAAACAAGTTACCTATGTAACCAACCTTCTCTTGGAATCTGTTTGAGTTAGAGATTGGTCGTTTCTGATTAATGGTGTCATTTTAATGTATGTGTTGAAGCCATGCATAGTTTGTTTTAGAATCATTTTTTTTTGGGAAGATGGCAAAGTGGTGTTGTATACTATCACACTTTTGCAAGATGGTGTTGTGTACTTTGTTAATGGCAAAAAATTGTTGTCAACTTTGTTTTTTTTTGTGCAAAATGTATGTAAATGACATAATCGCCCATAAAATTAATATTTAAGATTTTTATAAAATAATTTGTAACTTAAAAATAATTTAACTAAAAAATGAAATTACAATATTTGATTATACAAATTTTAGTTAAAAGGTATGTTCAGAAAAACTTAAAAATATTTTGTTTTAAAAAATAATTCTTAATGTAAAGGGCAGTTTCATCATTTAGGTACAAATACACACATGTTGTACAGAAAATCAAAGTTCATAACACCTTTTTGCCATTTTCCTTTTTTTTTTTCACTTGAGGTGTTGAAAATTTTATTTATGGTGCTTTGGCACATTGCTTGCTTATCTGATTTTACTACTGTTATTTTTGTTTAGGGATGTTTAATCTGCTTACTTCTTGCTCTTGGCTGGGTTTGTGCTGCTTATGTCAGGTATTTCTGAGTCTAATGAATTAGTGGAACTTGGCCCTACCACCTTCATATCTCATTATCCTCTATTATTTTCTGTTTTTTCGCCAACATTTTATTTTCTTCTTCACAGAAATAGAGAGATAAATCGGTTGAAGAATGGTATGAAGCATGGGAATAGCTTTGCTTTTCTTTGTCATGATATTAATGAACTTGAACACGCTAATCAGATCAATCTACCAAGAGTATCGGTTGTTATGCCTTTGAAGGGATTTGGAGAGCACAATCTACACAACTGGAGAAGCCAGGTCAGAATTTTTTAGATGGACTTTACACGAATGAGTATCAGACAAGTTATTTTTCACCAAGCATATTCTTTATCATGAAAAGGACTTGAGTGGAGTGTTAGGATAACGAGCCAATGCATTGCCTTTTAAGATCTGTTTCCCTCAGAGTCTCAGACTATTTATTTTGTACTATATTGTTGCTTCTGTTTCATATTTCTGAGGAATGTTATCGCTTGAACATATTGTTTTTCACTTGGCTTGTTAATGAATGCAGATTACATCTCTCTATGGAGGTCCTCTAGAATTTCTTTTTGTGGTAGAAAGCACGGAAGACCCTGCTTACCATGCCGTGTCTCGGTTACTATCGGATTTTCAGGTACATATAGTTAGTTAACTCGCCTTTTTTAATTGAGGGAGACTTCTATAAAGACCGCCTTTGATTAAAATGACTTGCTCTAGATTTTTATGACTTCCTCAATGTTGCTTCAGCCCTAACTTACTTGCATGGTATGTACAGGATACTGTTGAAGCCAAGGTCATTGTAGCTGGTTTATCGACTTCTTGTAGTCAGAAAATTCACAATCAGTTGGTAGGTCTGAAATTTACTACTTCACCCTTATCTTTCATTTGGTATCCTTATAGATACAGACCTTTTCATTCTCACAATGTGACTTTTTGGAACATCCCGTCCTCTTCATCAAGTACAGTTCTTCAGCATTTTCAACTCCAATGAAAATTTCAACCCAATTAATTATTTTCTTTTAAACATGCTCCTCATATGGTTGTCAATAGTGAGCGCTTAATTAGATTATGATGTTTTGTGCAGGTTGGAGTAGAGAAAATGCACAAGGACAGTAAATACGTATTGTTTTTGGATGATGATGTTAGGCTGCATCCAGGATCCATTGGAGCTCTCGCGGCTGAAATGATAAAAACACCTGAGGTATGATTGGGCATAAAACCTGCATCTCCTTTGTACTTCAGCTGCAGTTGAGTTTTTTTTTTGTACTTAAATATCAAAATATGATCGTGGGTTCACTGGCCTGAACTATAAATTTGTGTATGATTCTAATTCTATGCAGATATTTATTCAAACTGGATACCCTCTTGATTTACCTTCTGGAACTCTCGGGAGCTACTGCATTTATGAATATCACATGGTAGGGCAGTCTTTTCTCGTTTTGATGCTTTATACATATTTGTGGGCATTCTTAATGATATTCATTACAAGCATTACAAATTTATACACGGATAAAGGTTCCTCTAAGGAAAGGGGATGTGAAAACATGTATGTACATTATCACATTGATTATTTCATAACTCATGATACCTACGATTCACCACAAGTCAATTTGTACATTCATTCATTTTCTTCTTGCTTATGTCATCATTTGATTTATCTGCAGCCTTGTTCAATGGGCTTTGCTACCGGTGGAAAAACGTTCTTTCTTTGGGGAGGATGCATGATGGCAAGTGGTTGCATTTGTCATTTAAGTCTTGCAGGTCATCACAATTCAACTGTTCGTCTAACTGCTTTTAATTTGTTTTCAGATGCATGCTGATGATTTTAGGCAGGACCGTTATGGTGTGGTCTCTGGGCTTCGTGATGGTGGATATTCCGATGACATGACTCTCGCAGCAATAGCTGGTAGTACACTAATCACGATAATACCTTTATATCGGGATTTTAGTGGAAAAATTAGGCTAATGATATATTGTTGCTTCCAGGGGCTCATAAGAGGCTTATAACATCTCCTCCAGTTGCCGTTTTCCCTCACCCCCTTGCAAGCGATCTTAGTTTCTCAAGGTTTGTCACACTCTCTTGTTAAAAAAACTTGAATACTTATAACACTTCACCCCATATTGATCTTTTGAGTTCTTGGGTAGGTACTGGAATTACTTGAGGAAGCAGACCTTTGTTCTGGAATCATATACCACCAAAGTTAATTGGATAATGAACCGTGCATTATTTTCAGTTCACTGCTATTTGTCGTGGGGATTTGTAGCGCCATATGTCATGGCTATCGTCCACATTACAGCAACTTTGAGAGCTTATATCAAAGGGTACTCGCTCGAGGATACTTGTTCTCTTAGCGGTGAGTACATTACTCCTTTTTTCAGGTCCGTTAGCCTTGATTTTAACAAACGAGGAAGTATTATGGAGTTTGTGTTATAATAATAATAAGGGAAGATGGCAAAAACATGCTGTATACTATCACCCTTTTGCAAGAGGATGTTGTGTACTTTGTTATTGGCAAAAAGGTGTTGTGAACTTTGATTTTTTGTGGAAAATGCGTGTATTTGTTTGTACATCTCGAGGAGCTCAATTTCAAGTTGTACTTGGTTTTTAATACTTATTTGGCCCTTATGGTTCATAAACTGCTCTTTCCCAGGGTTACTGCTGGTAAGCGCCTTAGCCACGTGTGCCATTGTAGAACTCCTTTCTATGTGGAACTTGACTAGGATAGAAGTTCAATTGTGCAACATATTATCGCCCGAGGCACCACAACTATCGCTTGCTACCTATAACTGGGGCCTTGTAAGTAAAGTGATTGTTCAATAATTTTATTTCGACCGCTATGTAGATTTGGTAATCCTAAAAGAGGCTTGCCTTTTGGTTCATATGAACAGGTGTTCATTGCAATGCTTGTAGACAATTTTTTGTATCCAATCTCTGCGTTCCGCTCACATTTGTCTCAGTCGATCAATTGGTCTGGCATCCGCTACCATTTGAAGGACGGGAAGATAAGCAAGGTATGATACAAACTCCGACATCATTATATTTTGCTGACTTTGTATTTGTTTCTCGGATTTTGTATTTGAAAATATGAAACGGGCTTTTCTCGCTGTCTGGTAGATCGAGAGAAGCAAAGAGAGCGGGCCGAAATACACTGACTTGGGAGGGAAGCATTTGTACGGGAAGAAAGGAGGGTCGATGAAAGTGTCGTTTATCAGTTCGTTGGCAAGGAGTTTGGCTCTGTGGTGTCAACCTAAGAAATATGATAACTAGGGATTTTTTCTACAAAAATGATGGATGGTATAGGAATGATTGTTTCTATTTTTTTTATTTGGTTCATTAGGCTCCAATTGGCACCCTTGGGCTGTTTCTGGAGTTGTGTGATTTATAACATCAAAAGAGGTGTGAATTGGCATTGTTAATTGTACAGGTTGTGGTATTTTTCAGAATTCATTGTCATTAAACTTGGTTGGGTCTTCCTTGTTATCTGAGTTTGGTGCTGAACCTATCTTCTCTGAAAAACAGTTCATAATGAAAGATATACCAAAAGTGTCTGTTTTGCTGCCGAATTATACATTGTGTACCAAAATTCATCTAACAAATCTAATAAAATTCACCTAACAAATCTAATACTTTTGGATGCAAAGGTCTCATCATCAAGCTTTATCTGCCAATGTGGTGTTTGTAAAAGCTAAGGGAGAGAGTCATGGATGGTTACAAAGAATTATCACTGTCTAGAACGACGCAACTAAGAAGGTGACAGATTGACAAAAACTGCAAGGAATTTCTCCAGGCGATCTAGCAGCCGATGGATCAATGATCAAGCTCTCATATGCAGACATCTTCACTCATGTCAAAGACTTGCAGCCAATGGATCAATGCTCAAGCTCTCCAATGCAGAAATCTTCAATCATGTCAAAGACTCGGGTAGAAGGCTGTGGCCTGCCAAAAAATTACACGTTTGGTGAATGTAAAACAAAGCTCATCATGTTATCTCTTGGTGAATGTAGCTTCAGATTTGTCTATATCAACCTTCACATCATGTCTGAGATCTTATCTTTTACATGGGCAGTTCAGTATAAAGGTTACAAGAAGCATAAGACCTGTGCCCAACAATTTTCAGCTAACCCGCTAAGTCATAACAGCACTTGGTTTGTGTGGCATGCTTCACCATTCTTATACTGATTTGTTACGTTTTGAAGCTTTAGTTGATAACAGAGATCGAAACCAGACATGCTTATTGATGCAAGTGCATGCCCAAAAAATCCTTGAGTAGAATCATCCCCAGCGTGTGCTAGTATGGCATCCCCACCTGGGTGCTCTTCAACGTACAAGGTGACATCATAAACCTAGCCAGATTAAGAAGAAGAAATACATAAGACACCAGCAACCAAAGCTTGGCCACCTAAGTATCATAAGATTCAAGATTAAACAAACGAAACACCAAATTGCAGACACCTTTTCCTCTATGATTATCCAGCAATCACTTCTCTTGTTATGCAATGCGTCTTCAGGTTTGCTGTAAACTTTCGATACCTGAGTGCCAAAAAGGAACACAGATAGGCATATATGAGTTTTAGCTGATGTTAAAGATATATCTTTAACCGGAGCTTGCGACAACATTAAGGTTGAACAGTCATATACTGATCTCATAAATCTATTGCTCACAACACCATTCTATCAGTTAAAGAAAATGATGGTCGTAATAAGAATACATTGTGACCAACGTGGTATTTGGTATTCAACACAGTACATATGATCTTTACTATTTGGCGCTATTCAACATGTACATGCTTTAATTACATAGCAACCAACCCAACACACAATAACCTTTTCAGCTAAAACATTACACGAACAAATCATACTAGTGAAAACTAGGATTCATTGATTCAAAAACAGAACCACTCCAGCAAATAAACAAGAGGCTTGAGTGCAAAAATTATACAAACCAACATAATAACTAAACAAACCCACCTGAGAATTTGACTGAACCTTCTGTACAGAAGCTGCATTGAACAAACCATCACATTACTGATCAAAAACACATATTTTATACAGATATCAATGAAGTGAACTGTATTCATAAACACCCCGAATTTTTGAAAAAAAAAAGATACCTGATTTGCGATTTCTGGGAATCAATATCAATAGTCCCAAGATACCCAAAATCAATGCCACTCCAATAATAACCATTTCTCAAAATTCAGCTCCAATTACTGCATAAACTGACTTCATTAGGCTCAAAAACCAAATATTCATAAGAAATATGAAGAAAAGTACAATCCCAGCACAAAGGGTCCCTTTTTTACCAAAACTGTAGATCGATGAAGAAACTCCGTCAGTTAGCAATAATGGGTGTGTTTGGTGGGAGAGAAAGTGCGAGAAACAGATCCATCGGAACGTGGAAAAGCAAAGAAATAAAGTGGAGCTTCATAGACGAACCTGAAACTGAAACAGAGAACCGTGCTCAGATTCACAGTTCCTACTCGTAGTTCTGGTTTTGACTCAGCAATCGACTGTGGATTCATCTCAATAACTCCTTTATTCTGCTCAAATAATCCCAAAGTATAATTTTTTGGGGAAAATGAAAAAAAAAAGTTTACACATACATGTTTCTCGTATAATTACATTCAAACTTCTTTTTAAAAAAAGATACAACGTAAGGTTTGTTATGTCTCATTTTATTTATGTTATATTTTATTTTAGTGTTTAGCTATATTAAAAATTTTAAAACTATTGTAGATTGGTTGATTTTAAATAATTTTGAAGTTCTCATAAAAAATAATTAATTTTAACAATGATAAGTTTCGTATAATTTAAAGGTCTAAATTGTTGTTGTCATTTTTTTAAACAAATTTTGACTTCTGTTGAAAACAACCCTTGTACACTGCTTGTTGAATTTTATGAATAACCGATTCGAGATCTCTTGCTTCCTGACCGATCAGGGTGAAATGTGGATATGATCAACTCTCTATTCTCGAGCTATGGCGCGTTGCTCCCTCCTTGACTGGTCTGAGGTAAATCTGAGTCTTCTAGATCGACTGAAGATCCGGCCATCTACGCCATCTACGGACATGTGGGCAGGAATACATCGCCCGTCCCATTCCCAAATGGATACGGGGATTTTCCAATCCGTTCCCGCCACATACGATGCGGGGCATCGGTATGCATCGAAAACGGGGAATAGTGACATCCTTAAATAGAACATAGAAATTATGTAATTACTAAAAAAAACTCAATAGGAAAAAACATATGGGCCGGGCCTCATGAAGGAGCTAGTTTTGGATTCAAACTCAGAGCTATACAGATTAACACAACGGGGCCTCCTGAAAGGCCCAGATAAACAAGAGAGAAGCCCATTCAGTTATTCAAATCTTAGTTTACACAATTACTTGCTTTACAAGTTACAAAACAAACTCATTTTTGGAGACTTGCAAGATTGAAGAACGCTCCTCGCTTGGCCTTGAGCTGAGCGTAAGTCCCTCTCTCCACCACCTTCCCGTCCGCGACGAACGCCATCGACTCGAGCTCCTTGACGGTGTTGAGGCGGTGGGCCACCACGATCGTCGTCCTCCCGACCATGATCCGGTCCAACGCCTCCTGCACCACCTGCTCCGATTGCACGTCAAGTGCACTCGTCGCCTCGTCAAGCAGCAGTATCATCGGGTTTCGGATTATCGCCCTCGCGATCGCTATCCGCTGCTTCTGTCCTCCCGATAGCTGCACTCCCCTCTCGCCACATTCCGTCTCGTACCCGTCTTTCAACGACCTGTAACGGACATATAATCGTAAGGTTGACGAGCCACTCGAGTCAGATTTGCTAAATATTTAGTTTGAACTCATTCTCGTGCCGAATATACACTCGAGCCTATCCTTTGAAGGCTAGTTGGGATATTATTTGCTTGATTATACATTTTTTTTCTTTTGATAAAAACCTATATTGAAATTAAATGAATCGAATCAAGTCAAGTTGATCTCGATTAGTATTTAATGAATTATTATACACCTTTCTATTTGATATAGATTTTAATTTTAACAAATAATCGTAGAAAAAATTAAACAAACTAAGCTTAACACTTTCACGAGCTGAGCTCGAGCCAGCCATACTATTTAGTCTATTTTCTTTCAAGTCGAACTTGAGATTAGTTGCATAATCTCATTCGAGCCCGAGCCGAACACTTTTTTGATGGACCAATCTACCCAGATTATTTCTTTCAAGTCGAACTAACTCGAGATTAGTTGCATAACCTCATTTGACCCCGAGCCAGACACTTTCTTCACAAACCGAACCGAGTACTGACCAATTAAGGGCTCGATTTAACTCATTTACATCCCTAATTATCTGTTTCAAATTTCAGGATTGAGAATGCTTACGAGATAAATTCGTGGGCGTTGGCGGATCTGGCGGCCTCGACAACCTCGTTCTCGGAGGCGTCGAGTTTGCCAAAGACGATGTTGTCTCTGATGGTGCCGGAGTATATGACAGGCTCCTGGCTAACAAGCGCCATGTGCCTCCTGTACCACTGCACGTCAAGTTCTCTAATGTCCACTCCGTCCACCTTGATCGAGCCACTCTTCACATCGTAGAACCTCTGCACCAATCCGATCACTGTTGACTTGCCGGACCCGCTTTTTCCGACCAACCCAATGCTCGTCCCGGCCTTCACCTCCAAGCAGAACTGCCGGAGTACCAGGTTGTCTGGCCTGCCCGGGTATGCGAAGTCGACCCTCTTCATCTCTATCTTCCCCATTATGGTTTCCAATTTGGAACCACTTGTCCCATCTATTCCCTGATTCAAATCCAACCCAATTAGTCCCAAAAATGTCACATATAGTATCAAGAACTAGTTTATGCACATTGGATTCAATTTGTCTAACATGTCAATGCACACAACATCAAGAGACAATATACACTATTAACTTCACCAGAAATTCAAGGTCATTTTGTATCACAAGCAGTAATCTGAAAATCTCTGACTAATCCAATTAATTCCCAATCAATGTTCTAAAACTCGGGATTTAGTAGAACTTGGCGAGGTGAAAGATAAGGACATAGAACTCAATGAGAAATCAAAGAGAAATTGGCAAAACTCATTTTGCATTAAATAAATACTTTATACATATGTATATTCACATATGAAAAATAAAAAAGATATTTTTTTGCAATTATCACATAAAAAATGGTTTCGATAAGTGTACTAATTGCAATTACCCCAAATACAAATAAAAATATTTTAGTAAAAAAGATACTTTCTTACAATTTCATAAATTTTAAAACAAAAGCACAAATTATAGAACAATTTCAAATTATACATAGAAAAAAATATTTATTTTGACAAACTCTGCCAAGGTTTAAGTGAGTGAGAACTCGGCAAAAATGGACTACCGGGAGTGTGTTTTAACACTCGAGAGTTTTAGAACATCGTCCCTGATTAGTTTGATTTATCCAATTAATCCCAAAGGCTCTATCCGCCCACCTAGCGCTTTTCAGAACAGTGATCACACAAGCTAGTTAAAAAGCTAAGCCTTGGCTACTAACTTCCACCCTCTCCCTATTTCAATCCATTCCTAATTAGTCAAGAAAATCAAATAGACATGTGACATAGCAAATGGTCTACAAGTTTACAGATGAAGCATGTCAATGCAAATGGTTTTGTAACTTCATCTAACATGTCACTCTCAGTGTGACAAGGATATCTCAGTTGAGATTATAATGTTTGAATTTAGGATTAAATTAAATCAGTGTACTTACTTGTGAAGAGGCCGGGATGAGAGAGTGCCTGTCAAGAATCTGAAACACGGAAGCGACAGCAGCAGAGCCCTTTGCAAGATCAGTGGTCATGCTCCCGGCCTCGGCGATGACCTTCCCGGTGCTGACCAAGATGAAGAACGTCTTGAACACATCACCGGCCGAGATCTCCCCGGCATTAGCCAAGGTGCCGCCGTACCAAAAGTCAAGTGCCCAAGACATGAAAGTCAAGCACTGAGCCGACCCCATCCCGATCCCGGCCAGCCAAGCCTTCTTCCTAGCCTCCCTCCTCGGCTCCTCCTGCGCTTCCTCAAAAAGCTCCAGAACCTTCCCCAGGCTCCCGAACGACGTCACTATCCTGTGGTTGTACACTGCCTCGACCGCGATCTGGGTGCTCTGGTTCTGCGCCTCCACGAACTTACTCGACATGCTGGAGAGCAACACTTTTCGGGTGTAGAAGCATAGGATCGTCAACGGCTGGACCGCGATCATGACCAGCGCGAGCTTCCAGGCGACGGCCAGGCCCATGATCATGGCTATAGTGACGGCCGAAGTGGTTTGTACAAGTAAGGACACTCTGTCCGCGACCAGAGACTTGACCATCGAGGCCTCGTTGCTGAGCCTGGAGCATAATGCCCCGCTCGAGTTCTGTTCCTCGTCGAACCAGGCGGTCTCGAAAGTGAGTATCTTCTTCAGCATCCCTAAACGGACCCTTTTGGTCAGCTGCTCTCCCATGTAGGCGAAATTGTAATGCTGCAGCAAGTTCACGGAAATGGAGATCAAGGACAGGGCGGAGAAGATGAACGAGTATGTTCTGATCCTCGCCCGTATTTCCTCGTGGCTCGGGGCGAAGAAGGCTGCGATCATGCCTCCGATGGTTAATGCGTAGACGGGCTGGACCGCCCCGTTGACTATGGCTGCGAGGCTTCCGATTAGGCCTTGCTTCCACTCAGGGGAGTTGAGGCAGAGGAGCCTGTAAAATGAAGGTGTGGGGAGAGATGGGGCGGGTTTCTCTTTCATGCTTTGATCAGAAACTAATGGTGATTTTGGGAAAACGGTCGGGCTTGATCTTGCTGTGCTTAGCCTTCCAGGGCTACTTCTTGTAGCTGAAGATAAAAGGTTTGTTTCTTGGTTTTGGTTTTGGTCGTCACAGCTGAATTGCCTCTGCATTTTTGCCAGCTTCGCGTAGTGGCCGTTTTTTCTGTTGATGAGGTTGCTGTGAGAGCCTGTTTCAATGACAGAGCCGTTGTTTACTACTGCTATCAGATCCGAGTTCTTCACCGTGGCAAGCTTGTGAGCGACCACCTGGTGAGTTGAACAGAGTTAGTTCCATGATTAAAACCAGTTAACTACTCTGGAAATGAAAGTGGCATATTTAAAATACCAATGTGGTTCTTCCCATTGAGGCCTGATCAAGAGCACTCTGGACAAGCGTTTCTGATTCAGAATCAAGAGCGCTTGTAGCTTCATCGAGGAGGAGGATCATTGGATTCTTGATGATGGCTCTAGCAATAGCAATTCGCTGCTTCTGCCCACCTGATAGGAGCGAGCCTCTTTCTCCAACCTGCTCGAAATTGGAAACATTATGAACACTACTGAAACAAAAAAAAACCTTGACGGTTCATAAAAATGGGCAATTGTGAACCCACCTTGGTCTCATACCCGTCAGGAAGCTGCCTGATGAAGTTATGTGCATTTGCAGCCATAGCCGCAGTCATGACCTCTTCCATGGTGGCATCAAGCTTCCCAAACATGATATTTTCCTTTATGGAGGTCCCGAAAAGAGCATGTTCTTGGCTAACCAGACCCATTTTGCTTCTGATCCAGTTCAGTCTCAAACTTTTTATATCGACACCATCAATCCTAACAACCCCGTCATCTGCATCATAAAATCTCTGTACCAATGCAATCGCTGTGGACTTCCCACTCCCACTTGCCCCCACAAGAGCAACAGTCATGCCCGCCTCTACTTTGAGACTGAAGCCTCTCAGGACCATAGAATTGGGGCGCGAAGGGTATGTGAACTTGACATCATCAAACTCTATTTCACCTTGGATTTGGTCCAACACGAGTCCCTTTTCGTCTTCATTAACAATCTTTGGAACCCTATCTATCCTCTCGTAGATTCTTGCAGCAGCAATGGAGGCTTCTGTGAAGTACTTGACATCAGGAAGTGCCATGCCAAGGGACCTATATAGACATATCACAAGCAATTCACCATTTATTCTCTTCTTAAATAGTGGAGAAGAAGAGAAAAGAAACTACTTACAGTCCACTCAATATGAAAGATATGCCGGCTGCATAGATTCTTCCTCCATTCTCTCCTTTGTGCATAACCAAAAGGCTACCATACCAAGCAAGAAATGCCCAAATTGCGAAGGACAGTCCTGTGCTCCCAACTGCCATGCCTTTGGCAATACCTTGCTTGATTCCGAGCTTTGTTGTTCTGTCTAAAATTGTTGCATACCTTTCAGCAATCCGTGCTTCAGCGGTGAATGAATATATGGTCTTGACGGAGCTCAGAGCCTGCTCCATGATGGTATTGGCTTGGCCGTATTCTTTGTAGGACTTCTTAGACAAAAGGAGAAGGTATTTTCCATATATCATTCCGGGGATGATCAGGACAAGTAGTGTTGGGAAGGCCACTAAGGACAGCCTCCATGAGAAATAGGTGGCAAAGGCTAATCCTGAAATAAACACCGATGCGTGCATCACAAATATAGGCACCTGAAAATTACAAGAAAACAGAAATTAACATAAAAAGCTTTGTCACGTATTTGTATCCAACCTTAAATTTTTGGACCATGTTCATCTTCTTTTTTTGCTACCTTTTCACTTAGAACTTCTTGTAGGAGAGAAGTATCTTTGGAAATGCTATTGACAACCTCTGAAGTAGTTGCCTCTTGTGAATCGAAAAACCCAACCTCTTGTCGAAGAACAGCTTCTAAATACTTGTATCGAATCTTCAGCACCTGCCTCTCACTAGTTTTGCTCCAACAATATCCTTCTGCAGCCATATTAATAAAATAAAATATATTTTTAAGTTATCAACCCACCATTATAATCTATTTTCATGTGACACATTAGTAGGGCATTTCTAGGGTTTTTATAGAAAGTCCAACTTTCTCAAGACAGTATTATTTGGCCATCTTTTTATCACATTAGGATACCAATAACTTCTTGTGGGTGATATTAAGTGAAACATGTTTGACTGATTAGGTTTTGATCAAGTTCTTGGAAGTTTGTCCAAATCAAGACTAAACCAGACATTTGTCCTAAAAGCATAGAAAAATTATGTTGGGGGAGAAAAAAAGGATTCAGGAAATTACCCATAAAAGCAACAACCATAACTGCTAATGCCAAGTATACAAAGTATAAGCTGCACTGTTTGTCACAAAAAGGGAAACGAGTCAGTGGTTGAGACTTGAGACATAATCATTCATAAGTTGAAGAGTTGAATCTTAAAATTAAGGGTACCTTTTCAACCTCATCCATAAAATGGCCATGGTTTTGTTGGGTCTTACCATATCCCAAGCTGTTCATAAGTCGGCTAGCAAAGACCAGCAAGCAGTTTGTGGACATGCCATCTCCAATAGCTCCAATAGTACCCAAAAACATGAGCCAAACATCAATCCAATCTGCATATCTGAAGATTATGGCTATAGAGGAGTTGTTCCTCTCCCCATTAATCTTACTCATCTCCCCCTTCTCCAACTCCTCAGAACTCATTTTCAAGATTCAAGTACGGTTCTTGAATATTTTCAAGGACTCGAGATTGATTCTTGAGTGTATGGAGGAAAAGAGAGTAGATCTCTCACTTGTCAACGAAATGGTGTGTGCGTTTATTTATATATAAGTAGGCTTTAGAGGGTATGGAGGAAATGAGCAGTGATGATTTTCCATGAAGCAACCCTATTATGTCATAAGCTCTATATGTGGGAGTTGGTTAAAGTAAAGATATATGCACCCCTTTTTATTTTGATGTTAATTTGGTGCTTGTTACTTTCACACAATAACACCAAAATACAGTGTTCAACAAAAAATGAGTGTGGACACTGTTTAATTGGCCATACTCTTCTTTTTTCTCCATTTCTTTTCCTTTATTAATTGGGATGCTTCCTTTTGAATTTGCATGTCTCTTAATGCCACAGTTTCTATTTTATATGTTGCATTACCTATGTGACTTTTAATTATTAAAGACAAATGGGGCACTCTTAGCTTTTCTTCTCATTGGCCACATCACTTCATTCCCTAAAACCCTATGCAAAATGTTAATCTTTTGTACCTACAAAGTTGAAAACATAATAGGTGGAAACCGTTTTTAAGACTTAACTATGATTGCAGTTACAATCACAATATGGTTCTTTTACACAGGATCAAACTTTTCAGTTTTATGTATAATTATTATAGGGTATATACTGTATGCACAACATGCAATTTGCCAACAGCAGCCTTAAGTGTGACTACTTTTTCCATGGTACATATTTAATTAAATCCTTATTTTTGTTGTAAAAAGTAATCTTTATATAATTACTTTTACAATTCTAAAAACTTTGTTTAAACTTATAATTGTGGCCAACAACATCATCACTTCATGTATACTAAATTAATGCATATATATGTAGTCTGTTATCTTCTTTTTCTTCTTTTGATAAGGGTAATTATCTTTTATTTGTGGATTATAAAAGGTGATTATCTCTTAAATTGATTGTTTGATTTCACTTATTTGGATTAGACTAGATAGTGGCATTTGACTAAGACTTTTCCTAGATTAGTCAAAAAACTAGCTGCAAATATTTGGACTAGGTGAAAACTTAATATACGAGTTGGACCCCCCCTACCTAATAACTTACACCTGTGGATTACAGTAAGTTTAACATGGTATCACAATGTTCCAATATATAGTCCAAACAAAAAATGAATTCATATTTATGTAAAACTAAAAATTCATCATAAACAAAGTTTCCTATAAAGGAAAAGAATAAAAGATTGAATAAAAAGACAATGGATTTGATAATGTTGTCTACAAAATAAAAGGCTAAAGGGGTTTCAAAAGGGAGAGAAAATATCCTAACAAAACACAGTATAGCAAACTGTTGATAATTAAATCAATAAAAGCCATCAAGCACAGAATTTGGATACAATTATGAAGTGCAATCCTCTTTAATTTGGTATGCTTACATGGCTAGATACTGTTTATTTGTGATTCCACTAACCCTGCCTTTGGCTGTATTTGTTGGACTAATGTTTTTATTATTTGAATTAATTTCTTACTAATTATGGTCCCAGACACGTCTTTGTACAGGCAACTTTCTAGCTTGAATCCAACCTCTGCATTTCCCAGAACTATGCATGTTTATATCAATTAATTAACTCTTAATAGAAGGGAGAAAAAAACTAGTGACATGATCAACCTACTAGATTTTTATATGATTAATGTTTGATTTGTGTGATTGAAGAATCTTTCACATGCAATAAGGGTGGTGTTTTGTCAGTCACTTTAGGGATTATTGGCTATGCATGATCATATCAAATATTCTTTTGAATCATTCCATTTGATTGTTAATTAAAAGCTAGTTATCTCTCTACAAAATGATTCATATTCCCATTTGTAATGGGGTCTCATCAAAGATCATTACTTTACTTTTGATTCTTATTGTTAACAGAGCCTATCAAAAGACCAAAGTAAGAAACAGCAATCTTTTGTTCAATTGCATATCCAAAATGTTTTTTGCTCAGACTTAGCATCTAGGGTTTTTATTGTATTCAGTTTTGGTCTTCTATAGCAGTGTTGTTAATTTATTGACATGACGTACCATTAACATGCCAATCACATAACTACATACTTTTTATACCAAAACTAAATAACAATGATAGTTTAAATATTAAATCTAAACAACAAAAAATACGCTTAGAATATGATACCATTTTCTGAGCATGATCTTTTATTATACAATATATTATCATTATGATACAAAGAAATTACTGTGTCTATATGGCATCTTCCTCATGTTCATGTCATCCTAGAATATGAACATGTAGGACAATTATATGATGAGTACATGTCATTGACATGACCGTCCATGTTGTTTTGTTTGGTAACTTGACAACAACACAGCATATGTCATCTCTTACATACTATACCTAATCTTTGTCAAATAAAGATACAAGCTACAAAGTGGTTGAGATTGAGAGTTATGTCATGTCATCTGCTTAAACCCTGACACACTACTTGAATTGGTTGTTTTATGCCTACAAAACGTGTTTTAGAAAATATAACTAATTAATTTGACTAGTCATAATTGGATTTAAACTAAAATTTCAAGCACAATGTTTTAGTTGTAGCTTATCAGTGCACCGACCAGATATTAACTTGTTTAGTGCAACTATATAATCTATAATGCACCAACCAACCAGCATAACAATCATGCAAGTAAGCTATTAATTAAACTAGAAATGCTAAATGCTCTAAATTATATACAGAACTAGCAATCTGGGGCAAGAGACTTGTAGGTTTAAGACATTTTGTGTAAATCTTTTAAGGTGGATGATGTGATACGAATTATGATCTCCAGCATTCACTCCACAAATTGAGCTAGGGCAATCTGATTTTCTTCTAATTCAAGTTTGAAGGGACTCATTAGGGTTGCTTAAACAATGATTAATATAGTGCAAATCTTGGTTTTGGACCAAATAAAAGCTCTGATACCATGTTAATAATACAGAGTATTATTGAATTGATATTTGTTCAAAGAGACTATTACAGTATATATAAGCTACAGGTACCTACGGTTACAATATAAATAGGAAACCTATTGAGAATATGACAAATATATATAATTACAATTAACAATGTGAGACAAATCTAAGCTTCAAGGCCCACTTCAGAACAAAGTTAAGCATAACAGCTAATATTTAATTAAGTCAATCATCACTAATAACTGGCCCCACCTAGTCTTAGTCTTCTGAAATTTGTGGTCAAATTTATTCCAATAGCATCTATGTTTATATTAATTAACTAATGATGTATAATATTCCTATTAGCAGCCTTATGAAGCATGTGTTTCAATTTCAATAGCTCTAATTAAGTTAAACGGATATGCATTGTGCCTACAATTTAAACTATAATTCTCGTTCATAATTCTAATTAAGAAATGGTTCTGTTCATGAGATAATTTGGTATTGGTCTCTAAATACAAACTATAATGCATACCTGCACATTTGCAATCCACAAATAGTGTTGCCTTTTAATCTGATGGACATATTGTCCCGTTGATGGCTTTTGCTACCACTTGGATTCATAAAATAATCTAAAAAGTAAAAGATAAAGGAAAGTTAGGGCATAACATATTAACATTATAGGCAAAATCAACTGTAGTTTGAGCATCAACATCATTATGCTATGTTAATTGGGCACATCAAGATTAACCATGGCGCTAAATGTTATGAAACACAATTATCTCTTTAGCGAACACGTAAACAACCATTAACAAGCATATTACTGGTCCTAAAACGGCATTTCAACAAAACGTGCCCAGTCAATATTCCTTTAATAGCTCATGAGAGAATTAAATAGTTTCTTCATAGGACAAAATGTGATAATATAAAGTGAAACCACAAGTTTTCATTTACACGATAGAATCCTATTCCAGACAACATAGGTTAAGGAGACTCGTGTTTCTAAGGCTAAAAGTAATAGCTTTAACGTTACATGATCTGGTGATTTCTTATCTTACCTCCCCTGTTAATTATTTATGTTTGTTGTCACTTACTATGAGAAGAACGTTAAAATAAAGTGATGAAGACTTGTAATAATGGGGGCCATATAGGTAATGCCTTATAATGGGTTATAAAACACTACCTTCGATAGTGTTGATCTGGAGAGTGGTCCAATGCCTGGATACCTACCAATAAACTCCTCCTTTGGATCTAGCGAAGTGTAAAAATAGGTTTATATGGTTTCTTACCTCAAAAATAAAATTATAAAAGAGATCAGTTTACTGAATAGCAGAAGGCAAAATTCCAGAAATAGAGAGGGCAACAGGTAAAAAATCGTAGTACAATAATCTTGTACTCATAGAATAGTAACATAATAGCATTTATAAATTACTCATTGCTTCTCAACTAATGGTATATTTTCTGAGTATATGAACTCAACTTAATATATCATCTGAACATAAGTCACGTTCTGATTCCACACTAAGAACATATTATAGTACCTTTCCCGGTTTACAGCACAAATGTTTACCCCATAGCAGACAGCCCTCCTTCGATGAAGCTCACTCATATTCAACTTTTAGGGATTGCCTTATGTTGCACATGTTTTAGCAACTAAAAAATCAGTCATAAATTGCATTAAGCAATATTCTAATGTTCAGAATGAAAAAATAGTGTGTTACTTGGGTAGGTAAATGACCATTACCGATTTAATATTCTCTATTAGGGCACATGACTTGTATGGTTATTAGCAAATACATCATAATTTAGAAACTTTACGTATGAAAATATTCTAAAAGGTACATTGGTATGAATATTTTGTGGATGTGCATCAGTTGTTTTATGATGAAGATGTTCAAAAGTAGTAGACTACTAAATCAACTTCGTAAGAAGTATATGAAGTGGGTGTATTAAAATAATATCTACACTTTTCCCAATAAAATATAAAGCATCACCGAGCTCATCACTAACTAAAGTTAGTACCGCCTAACTAATCGGCTTATTACTACTGCATAATTAAATTAACCCTATATCTGAAAGGCCCAAGAAAGTCCAACGAGGTAGTCATGGGAATGTTGGGGAACATGAAAGCATGGTTCTTGGTTCAGTGCAGCTTCAACTTCAAATGGAAATGCACAATTTCACACAATAACAAATCTGATGCTCGAGATCAATATGCATTGATGCTAAAATCTATAAGTTTTAGCTTAGCTTTTCTCTATATTAGCATTATGCATAGACTGGCTTAAACTCACAGACAGTCATTAGGGAATGGCTGATAAATGCTGTTTTTAATTCTCAAATAAATATATGTATCAACAACACTATTTGTGAAGTTACATCTTACACACCAACTTCTCTGTATGCCGAAAGAGGAAAAAGAATCTAATATGACTCGTGTGCCAAAGATGGTACACAATTAGTTTTATATTTCTGAATGATAACATATAATAATGAAATAGTGCCATGAACACATAAATCTCACTTAATGATGGCACTATTATAAAACCACGGGTATAATTGATAAATTAATAAACAATGAAGTAGTTGTTTAATTTACTGAGGTAGTGGGATTTGCATGATTGGGTTTAGCCTGCTCACTTTAATCCTACACCACTTATTTATTTTAATATATAACAAGTAGAGTAGAAAATGGTAGACTGATGTATGCAACTTGTACAATCATAAGAAACAAAATAAAGAAGAGTAGAAAACACAGAGGCATGTGACTGACCGACTATTTACTAATAGTTTTCCCCTTGTGGCCACACTTAATCTATCTGTTTACAAGTGCCATAAAAATGACCAGAAGTAAAAGCTCGTTATGTTACAATAGTGTGACACTATTAAGGGCTTTCCGGTCTAGTTAAGGGCTTGCATATTGTAAATAAGGATCACAGCAACACAATTAAGTGAGCCAGGTAACCAATTTTACAAGCTTAAACCAATATTCTCGTAGAGAATCCCTACAATGTGTATGGGATAAAAATGGTTATGATCATGATACCGATAAAAAAATGATAGCGACCTAACACTCTCTCCCCCGAGATAACATAGAGGCATGTACCTGACCGCCTATTAGTTTTCCCCTGTAGCCATAGTTGATCTCCGTGTTTAGAAGTACAATAAAAATTCATATTAGGTGAAAGCACGGAAATGCCCAGATCAGTATCAAGTCTAGTTAACACTAACTTCTGATGACTACTTTTAGCTTTCCTATCTAGTTAAGGGCATGCATACTCCAAATAAGGGTCACGGCAACAAAATTAAGTTAGTCGGGTAATCAATCACCTTTACAAGATTTAACCAATATTCTCAGAGAGAATCCCCACACTTTCTCCCCCAGGAAAACTGAAGACCTAGTTCAGAGAAAGCAAAACACATAATCCATGTACTTTCTTGAAACATTATCACAATTCGTGTGTTATAAGATGCATTTATGACTTGAACAAGTGAGAACTTCCCAAAGCTGCTCACATTCCAACAATTCTAGCATAAGCAAATCATGGACCATGCAGATGTTTATCGACAAACTGATAACAACTCTAAAATGAACTAGAGAGAATGAACTCAAATCATCGAATACATCCGCAGATACTTGGTGTGCCAAAATCAAATGACATTAGTTAACGGGACGACAGACACAACACTTTTAGTAGCTTATCGTGATCCTACATTGTGCTCCTATGATTGAAAATGGCCCCAACGGTACGTAACAATCCTAATAGGTTGGCTTTGAATATCATAACTCATTAGTTATCATCAACGGTCCTAAGTCCCTCCATTAGCTTAACATGATCTACATTGTACATTTTAGTTAAGTATTTTAGTCATTTTAGGTAGGTTGTCAATAAAAATAGTTAGGGTACTAAAAAAAATATTAGTAGATATGAAAGTGTCATTTCGGGAAAGGAAGGAGGTCGCGGGGGTGGCTGGTCGGAGCTGGGTTTCGCTGGTGGAGCAAGTTTCACAAGATGGAGGCAGAGCTCGAGTTGTTCAGGGCCGAGCTCGTCGTCAAGGCGCTAGAACTAGAAGACGACTAGTACTACGTCGGTGTTTGTTTTTCTGGTTGAATTACAAATCTTGTCAATTTGGGGATGTTAATGGTTACATAATGTTTTTGTGTCGCATCAAGATTTACCTTTAACTTTCTTGAGATATAATATCAATTTTGTTCATTCTTGACTGACCCAAAAATAATCACAATCTAATTTATTTTAATTTTTATGTTTATTAAAAATTAAAATTATGTTAGCTTTCTTGAAAATGTCAAACAATGGCATTGCAGAACTATCATTATACAGATAATAATAACACATAATAATGGTGTAACATCCGGTATAATTGTTTAAGGACTCGACTTGGTTACGAAAAATAATTAAATTCAAATTTAACTAAGACACGGTTTGATTTGTTTTATTTTCGTTAGCTATACTTATTTAAATGAATGAATTATATTAAATAAAAAATATTGCAAGTTATAGTTTATGAGCTTGTCAAGTATCGATAAATTAATCTCAAGTTCAACTCGTTTACTAAACGAATCTAATATTGCGTTCAAAATCAATAATGCAAAAAATTTAAAGACTCAATTTGTTGACGGTGTGTAAAATAAAATTCATGAAAACCTTTTCTCTTTGATTTTTGATGGCCGAACCAACAAAATTTAAGGATTGATCCTAATTTCACCGAGAACTATGTACAATTAAGAAATTAAACTGACCGGACTGGCTCAAAACAAACCGTTTAGAATTTCCCATTGAAGTTCTCGAACTTTATTCTTCAGATTCGAGTTAAATTTAAGCTGGTTATAATCGATTTTTGAGTTGAATGTAAAACTAAAAAGCTGAGTTTGTTTGATAAAAAGAATATGACAAAAATATATTCTTTGACAGTTTCGAGAGAGGGTGCTATATACTATTAATCATGAAAGGTGTTATGATCTTTGCATTTTATGCAAAATGTGTGTATTCTTGCAAAAGCATTAAAGTTCCCAAACTTTGCATAGTTTCTAAGCATTGTCTTGTTTGTATTCAGATTGGAGGTCTTTGACGAGCAATCCTTCGATAGTTGGGTGGATTTGGCGGATGCACCTTCACTAAGGCCGAGTCTGGATTTGTACAAGGAGATCCAAAAGCTCGGCTTCACCATCATTTTGTTAACTGGTCGGAGCGAATTCCAGAGGAATGCCACTGAAAGAAATCTTGTATTAGTCGGATATAACAACTGGGAAAGGCTTCTCCTATGGTACAACTAACTCATTATCTCGTGTCATTTTAATCTAAGAGTATCTACAATAGGGGTCCCTAGAATAGCTAAAATGTTATTGTAGGGAGTGAAAACTAACATGTTCGAAACCAAATTATATCGCTTCAGTTTCGATTTTTATTTATAAGAAAACTGAATTGATTGGTTTAATTCAAAACTGAACCAAACTGACTCAAAACCGAACTGTGAACAGCCTTACTAACGGGCCAAAAGTCGACGACAAAAATGTGTCGCGCCCTTTCGCACACCCTGTAGTGTACCGGTCGCAAGTAATATTGGGAAGTAAATATTACAACCCAAAATTGTCGTACCCAAGGGACAACGAGGACTTTGATCACTCAAGTTAAGTTCCTTGACTAATCTCAGTGAATCGATAAAATGATAATCGTTTGATAAAAATTGT
>JAYMTP010000559.1:0-32066 GCA_036897365.1 Geranium brycei
CTTGAGCCCCCGATGATTCTACTTGTCAGTTATCCAACGATCATCTCGGACTCGGCATCATAACAATACAATGATTATAACAACCTCTCAATAAGCAATAATCATAATAAAATTAAAATCATAAGCACACATGCATAAACATCCAAACATTAAAAATGGATCTCAAAATTCATGTATCAAACCCTATCACTCATGATTATAGGGTTTAGCCAACAATCATGGTGCAAAAATCAAATAGCATTCAGATACGAGTTCAAGAAGAGAAGAGAAGAAGAAAGAACAACGAAACCCTAATCCGGTGGAGTCGGATTCCGTCAATTCGGGTCAAATCTCCTGATTCGTTACCCGATCTTCGATGCCTCCGATCCCTATGCTCACGAGCCACCTTCAACAAGTGTTCGAGCTCCTCTCGAAGCCTCGAACCCTCCTTAGACGTCTCAGGACGCAACTCTCTGTGTGAAAACTTTCACAAATCAAATTTCTCCCAAATTGTGTTTCGTGCGTTTCGTTTATAGGCTGTCCAAACCGTTGTCACGGGCCCATGTCACGCCTTGACATGCATGGGCATGACACGGTTCTTTCCTAATTTGTCACGTGCTCTCCATGCGGTTGACTTGTTCTCCAAGTTGGGATGTCACGGGGTGGGATGTCATGGCGTGACATTAGGCCGTGACATGCCTTTTTTCTTTCAATTCTCTAAATCTTCGCGTCCGGCTGACGTGGCGGGCTTATAAATCGATAATGTACACTGCATGAAGGCAATTAAACCTTTAGCAGGCTCAAAATAATGCAGTAAAAGTAGTACTGATACAGTCGCATCAGCGATCCGACAGTTGGTCCTCGTAACGCTTTTCAAGAGAATACCAGTCTTCCAATGCATAGGTGAAAAAAATAAAAAGTGTGGAAAGCCCTCATATGAAACAAGCCACGTCAACAACCATAGTTATTGCTTTTATGTGTATAATAGATTTTTTTAATTGAGGATATAATTTTGATAGTTCACACCAACAACTAACTCTCCTATGGATGATTATATGCTAAATTTATATAGTTTAAAAGTACACCAAAATGAAGCAAAATTTACGCTAAATGCATTAGTGAAATGTAATTTTCCCATATAATAATATTACGTACAAAGTTGTCATTCCGGCTAGGATGCAATCCTATTGTTTCTATTTTAACCTTCTTCTTCAAGGTCCAATCTCTATACATAAAATAATCTTGACTTGTAGTTGTGTCACAACTTGTGTGTATATGTATTAGGCCTAATTGATCACAAATTTCAAACAACTCTCTCCTCTTGTCCAAAGGAGAAAAAAAAAGTAGCCAGATCAAAGCTAGCTTCTCTACCATATTCCTCCTTATTCTACCGTGTTTCATCTATATGGAGTTGAGCCTAAGTTTCTTTATCGGAGTAATAGGTATATGTAATATTTATACAGTTAACTAATTCAATTAATGAGTAGATATGATAAAAAAAATTGTCAGCAGTAACATGTATGATATAATTACAATTAATCTGTTCCTGATGATATCTTTCTTTGTATCTTCTTGCATGTAATCTGTTTCATCAGGCAACATGGTAGCGGCGCTGCTCTTTCTCGTTCCAGTGTAACTAACCATCAACACTCCTTAATCTAATTATTACGAACGAATATCAAAAATATCGATTCAATCGTGAGTTAATTTGGAGTAATTTTGCAGGAAAACATTCAAGCAAATAGTGAAGCACAAATCGACCCAAGGTTTCGATAGCCTTCCTTACATAATCACACTGCTTAACGCGTCTGTGTGGACTTACTATGGATTGACAAAAGCAGGAGAGACTCTCGTTGCCACTCTTAATGCATTTGGTGTTGTTATTGAGATTGTTTATGTCATTCTGTTCTTAATATATGCTCCACCCAGAATAAGAGTAAGTACTTACATTTTTTTATCAGCAATAAATCCGTACATTAATTTGTGGGAATCAAGTTTGATTCAGCACATGTACTAATTATTTGTGTTGATGATCTATAAATAGGTGAAGAACATCATTCTTGTGGGGGTGTTGAATGTGGGTTTTGTAGCAATTCTACTTTGGATCACTGAATTTGTAATTCATGGAGAGCTGAGGACTTATGTGTTAGGGTTTGTGTGTGACGGCATTAGTATTCTCATGTATGCCTCGTCTCTAGCAGTCATGCTACGTAATTATATTTACACATCTTCTCCGATTTTTGTTTTGAAATCTTTGATGATGTAATTGGGAAAATGTGTTTTGGTTTTGAAATGATGTAGTTGCATAGTGAGTAGGTAATAATAAACGTGTGTTTGATGTACATTTTTGAAGAAAAGTGTGGTGACGACTAAGAGTGTAGAGTACATGCCTTTCCTGCTCTCGTTGTTCGTTTTGTTGACGGGAGGAATTTGGACAATCTATGCCGTGTTCTTGCAAGACATCTTCCTGCGTGTAAGTCTTCATGTAACGTATGGATATGATTGACATTAATATTTAATCACAAAACAAGCAACCATAGATTAATGGACTATTTCCACTGCACTATGCTGTATATAGTGTGATTTTCACCTCATAATTATGATGTATTCATTTTAAACGGTATCAATTTAGTATATGACTTAGTTTTTGCATCAATTTATCAGAATTCTTTAAAAATAGGCAGAAAATATATTATTTGACGTAAAATAATTATAAAAATTGTATTAAAGTTATAATTTTTCAATATAATACAAAAAAAAATCTCTCAATGGGTCCTTCTCCAGCGTCTAGCTTTATAGGCCCGTCTTCCGGCTCATTGATGTATGCTTGAAATCACATCATCAAGACCAGATCTACCTCCGGATACCACAATGGGTCCTTCTCCAGCGTCTAACTTTATAGGCTCGTTTTCCGGCTCATTGATGTATGCTTGAAATCACATCATCATGACCAGATCTACCTTCGGATACCATTTTCACGACTATATAGGGCAGGGAGGGTCGGCTCAATCGTTCTTGACGCCTAAAGTAAAAGTGATTAATAAAGTATTATTTTGGGCATTAGTTTTCAAAATTGGCCTAAAATATTTAAATTTGGGGCCTTTTATACCATACTTGGACATTGTTTTTCAAGTAGTCCTAAAATATTTGTTTCACTTGCTTTATAGACTAGTCAACCCTAAGAGCAACAAAGCAAGTGCTGGTTACACCCAAGTTTCTAATTTTGATACAATCAAGTTTCAAATTACCATTTGCAATTTAGAAATAATAAGGGAAAATACTATAGATTAATGTTCATATTGTGATGTACAAAAGCCTCTATTTATAGTGACAATGGAAAATCAAAACCTTGAACTCACCAACCCAGCAACCATGAGAACTTTAAATTTGCAACGACTATTTATGAAATAGGGCTCCAAATGGAAACCCATTCGATCCCGGAAATCCTAATCGAACCCACTGCACCTTCGTGTGCCTCTTCGTCTTGCACCGACTAAGACGAACCATAGTCGAGTTCTCGGTGTCAAGTTCAGTGTTGGTTCCGACAGTGATCAACTCGGACGAATAGAAGAAGCGTGAGAGAGTGCTTGAATAGATTTCCAAGTATTAAAAAAATTAAAACATTTTCACGGTACATTATAGTCATTTTATAAAAAAAATAGTTAACAGTGTCAGTGAATGGAATAAAATTGGGTGACTTAGTTGCTCACAAAAGGTAATTTGAAACATTTAGTATCAAAGTCAGAAACATAAATTTTTAGATGTCTTAACGTGCCCTTTCCCTTAAGATATATCTCATTATTACTTGTAGACTTTTAATAATTAATTTCTATATTAAACTTCCATATTAAGTTCAAATTGAGAAATATTAAAATGAAAGGGAAATTGTATTATGTAACATCTTGTCATTTTTCACAATGAGTCGCAATTAATTAACAAGTGTGTATTTTGATCACAGTACATAATTTTTGAGTTGAAGAGTTAACAGTGTTGAAAATAAGAAAAATGTCACATTACTGTCCCAAAATTTAACGTTTTTTCACCTGACTACTCTTATAAATTTTTTGGCAATGTGGGTACCCTGAATTTGCATAATTCGCACTGTAAGTCACCAAATCCATTTCCGTCTATTTTTTATAAAACCCTGTTAAATTTTGAGGTTAAAACACTAAAATGTCCCTGTGAGTGTTTTAAATTTTCAAAATGTGCCCTTTTACCTCTCTACCTCTACAATAATCATGTTCTCTCCCATTCATCTCCTATTTTACCCCGACCCCAAAAATTTAGATTACAAAAAAGTAAAACATTACAATAGGCATATCAATTCACTAGTTCATCAACAACTCAAAAATTGCAGTAAACAACTCATTCAACCAAACAATAGATTTAGAAACTTAGGATAGGTCTTAGAAATTCTAGATATTAAGAAATAAGAATATAATTATAATATTTAAATAAATTATTTTAAAAAGTATTTCTGGGTGTGGGTCGGCTTCGGATCGGGTATAGGTCCATCCAGACTCGAATATTTCAAGTTTCACCCGTTCCGATCGGGGCGGGTACATCGGTATTCGTCGGGTTCTTATTTTTTTTGCCATTCCTATCTAAGATAATTAAAATCGTGTGACATCAAATAGTATATTGTTCATTTATTTTAACTGAATGTGCAAAAAAAAAGAAATTTATTTATAGTGGTAAATTTCCCCATTTTTTAATTAACCATGACTTCTTAACATAAGTGACAATTTAACTGTGACTTTATGCAACTCGCTCTGAAAATGGTTTGTGGTTTAGAATTTTGTCACCCTCCTAAAATTCAATCTACAATCGTAGAATTGACCGTGTACATTTACATAACGGTTCTTTATTTGCATATAGGTACCAAACATAGTAGGGACTTGCCTAGGAACGGCGCAACTAGTGCTTTATGCAATGTATAGAAAATCCAAGAGAATAACAATACTGATCGTGGAAGATGATTTGGAGCAACAAGAGAGCTTCCTCGTCTCATCTTCACCATAATTGTGGATCAAAAGACAATTTCTTAATCCAAGACAAAACATACGATCACAAAAGAAAATGAATTTTACGATCAGTTGGATTATTGTTGCATATCTCATTGTTACTTTGCATATATTTTTGTTTATATAGTAGAAGAGATTGTTGTGTTGGTTGATACAATGTTTATATTATAGGCCATAACAACTTCTCTGTATCTCAAAACATGAGTGTAAGCAAAACTGTGTGTATAACATATAAACTAAGAGAAAATTGCAAAAACTCTCTTTAAATTGTTACAGTTTTGCAGATAGTCTCCAAACACTATTTTTATTGCCAAAACTTTTTGTTAACTTTAAAATTTTTGCACCGTTAGTATAAATCTATTAAAATAGATGGAAAAACTCGAAAGATATTCCAAATTCCAAAATTACCCCTCATCACTTAGTGTACATAGTTGCAAAAACTCTCTTTATACTATTACGATTCTGCAGAGAGTCTTTATATAATATTTTGTTTGCAAAACCCCTCGTAGTAATGGGATTTTACATAGATCTCCCTATATGTTTTTTACATAACTTGTATCCACTTTTGTTTGCACAATCGATCAAGTAATACAGAACCAAACTACGGAGTTCCCGCCAAGAACCGTGGTATCAGTATTTTAACCCTTTTGTCAGCATCCGAAGTGAAAACCCGCATGTATCAAGATTTCAACTAGGACCTCACATATGTTAGTGTAAGCTCCTTACCACTTGGACCAACTTGTGTCGGTTAAACTCGGTCAATTTAGTCATACATGATCAAAGTCGGTCAATTATTACTTTTATTTTTATGTATTTTCAAACTATTTGATTATCAACAAATAATTTGCGTCTCCTCCATATGAATTGGTTAAATGTTGACTTGTTTTTAAATTGTTGTGTTTATTGTTGTTTGAACTTTTCTCATGTTATTTTTGTTTGAGTTATGAGTTGAGATTTTGTTTAAACTTTTTAAGTTTTTTTAAAGTATCTTATTTTATTAAAATAATTTTTTTTGAATATTTTATTAAAATATTGTTAACTTTTAGTAATGCATGCATTATATATAACATAAAATGAGTTTTGTCGATTTCACCACAATTTCTCAAAAAATTTATTTTTCGACTCATCAGGGTTTTCGCTTATTGGGAGTTTTAGAACCTTGAGTTTTTGTAAAAATAAAACTAATATTGTACACATAAAATTTTTGCAAAAGTGAAATAATATAAGGAGATTTTTGCAAAAGGGATGAAAGTTAATTTCGAAATTTTAATATATTTTGAAATTTCTGTCTCTTTTAACGGATTCATACTAACAGCGTAAGAAAATTACTAATTAATATAAAGTTTTACGGTAAAATAGCATAAAGAGACTATATGCATAACTGTAATAATATAAAGAGAGTTTTTACAATTTTCCATGAAACTATTTGATGCAACCATGTTTGTGTATGGTAACAACTAACAAGCATATCACAAAGTAAATGATGCAACTATACTCTTAATAAATGCACCTTATTCGTAAGCTTATACCATAGATGTTTTTTCTTTTTTTGAAAGATTATACCATTGATGTTTAATGGTGTATACTTGTCCTTTTAGTGAATGTGTTTGGTGAGGGTGAGGCATAGGGGTGGGCATTCACGGTTAACCGGAACCGGATGTTGGAACCGTTAACCGAACCGGTCTTGTTCGGTTATCAAATTTCAGAATCGAAACCGACTGGAAATATGTTGAGACCGGACATTCGGTTAACCGTAAATTCCAGTCGGTTATTCTGGTTAAAGCAAAACTGGTTCGAATTTAAAGAAAAAAAATAAAACTAATATTTTTTTCAAAACCGTAGTTTCTCGCCTCCGCGCCGCCGCCGCATTCGTAGCGACCGCCTCTCCTTAGTTTCCATTTATTTATCACATTACTACAACTTGTTTATACTGGAAGGGAGAGAAACGAGTTATGATGAGAGATCTGTGAACACATAAGAGAGTTATGGAGAGTGGAAGTAGATCGAGAAGAGAGAGAGTGGATAGAAAACAAAGAGATGGTGAGAGAAGGTGAATCGAGAAGAGAGAGAAAATAGATGGTGATAGAAGGTGAAGAACACAAAAAGAATCTGGTGTGGTGAGGAAGAACAAGAAAAGAGAGAGGGAGAGTAGAGATCGAGAATGAGTGGGAAGTGGAGAGGAGAAGAGATAAGATGTTATTGGGAAGTGGAGAAATAAAAAAAGTGTAAAGATGAGAATGAGTGGGCAGTAGAGAGGAGAAGAGATAAGGTGTTGATTGGGAAGTGGAGAAATCAGAAAGGTGTTGTTAGCATGTGTGGAGGAGAGGGTTACAGCTGTGTGGAGGTGGAGTGAAGGAGAGGGTTACAGCTATCTGGCGGTGGAGTGATGTGGCTTCATCTTACCCATTGATGGTGTGTGACTGTGTGAAAATCAAGGGCTGTGATTTAAATTAGAATAGATCCGGTCGGTTTCGGTTAACCGCGGTTATTAAACTCAATAACCGATAACCGGACCGATCTTCTCCGGTTATTGAAATTCATAACCGAAACCGTACATAATTATCCCGGTTTCGGTTTTGACCGGTCTGGTTATGTACGGTTTCGATCGGTTTGCCGGTTATCGGCTAATTGTGCCCACCCCTATGTGTAAGGACCAGAGAGTGCCAAAACTCATAGAATGATTCTATTATTTATACAGTTCATCACTGTATAAATCACACATTTTCACCTATCGATATACATTTTCATCAACCAATAATAATTAGGGATGCATTCAATAAAAAACTAATATTAATTTATAAAATGGGAACCACTAACAACCATTAGATCATTGAAAAAAAACTTGTGCTTGAAGCAAAGGCTAGGCTCTCCCTATATATGTGATGAGACTTGGAAATTTCTCATCCTCAATATTGTTAGTCACCAAAAACAAATAGATGGAAACAAGAAATTAAGAGACATGACACGTAATAGAAAACAAATGAAACGGTATAATAACTGGGCTTTCTTTTTGAGTTGGACCATAACAATGGGTCTCATTAATCACATATCCTAAAATATTCGTAAGAGGGCCTCTGCTTCATTCATCTTCTTGGACATTCGAGATTGGATCTGCTACACTTTACTAGTTCTTAGATACAACTCAAATGTAATTGAGAGGAAATTAGAAGAGAAAAGAAGAGATTGAGAGAAAAATTGAGAATTAGGGTTGAGAGATAGAAGAAAAAGGAGGGAGGGAGAGAATTTGAAGGGGAGAGATATTTTATGAGAAATAATATCATATTCATTTCTGCTATTCTCTGGAACATCCGTTTTCTTACATACCATGAGTCTACATTTGACCCGTATCATTCTTTTCGTATAACTATGAGTTATCAGTTAAATCTGACAAACTTGCGTATTAGGCTTAAGTTATGTTTTCATAGAGATGCAGGACCAGGGGCGTCCCTATCATTAAGCGAGTGAAACCATCGCTTAAGGTCTCTAACAAAAAAAACCCTAAAATTATACAAGTATATTATAAGAGAATTTTTTTTTGTATATTAAAGTTTTAGAAACAAGTTGATAATTTCATAAAAAAACTAATTGGATGACGACGACAAATAAGAATAATTTGACATTGTAATATATGACAGATTATATATAATTTATCGTTATAGATTTATCTACTTTGGTTCTTTATTTTTGTGGGAGCCCCGATACAGACTCTTGTGGTAGCCTGGATAGATATTCCACCTGTCTCGACAATTGTTAACTTGCTCTATCGATTTGTCATTTCTGCTGCCAAACTTATTTTGCAGGTATTTGAATTAGAGCAAATTAAATGTTGTCCTAGCATACTTGTATTATTTTTTGTAGTGAACAAAATGAATTTTTATTGGTGAATCTTGTATTATTCATTGGTTTGAAGATTGCTCTATTGATAGTTCCTAGCGTGGAATGTTTGCTACCTCTTGTTGTTGTGGATATTGGCAAATGAATTTTAAATTAAAATAGTTACTTCAATTTTCTTCCGTTTTATAGTAAATGAATTAATTATATTATCAATTACAATTACTATAAATAATAATATTTAATTTAACACAGTTTTTACGAACATCTAACACAATTAAGCAATAAATCTAGCACGATTAAGCAATTAACAAAATAAAGCAAATACCCTAGAAAATCAAAATAAAGCAATTAATCTAGCGCAATACTCATATCATTTTAGTATATATACTTTTTTTGCAAAATGTAATTTTAATTTAAACATAACAAATTTTAAATAAAAACCCGACGATAAATATTTGTCAATCGAAAAAAAATACGATCGGATATTTTTGTCATTTCTTAGAAAGATAATAAAATATTCATAAAAAATAACTAAAAATGTTAAATGCAACATGAGGACATAAAAATGTGTTTTTAGTTAAGGAAAGTTAAATGAAAATGAGTATAGACAACATTTCGGGAGCTTGGGCCTGGAACTGCTAAATGTTGGGCTTAAAGCCCATTTAGTTTTCCAGCTTCTGATGACAAATCAGTGATTTTTGCGGCAGTGGAGTGATGGGCTTTATAAGGCCCATTTATGAAAGAAACTCTCACCATCTTCTCGGCAAAAGTTGAGAGATATGCTTGGGGCAGCGACGATGTAAACTACTTTGTGTTACTATTTCATATTTCATACATATCCTTATATTTTGTACATTTTTCACTTCTATACATAAAACAATTTCAACATTTATGTTGGATATGTCATGAATCGAATCATTGGAATTTGATTGGTTGTCTTGTCTTGCTCGCCTAGTTGGGGCCAGAGGGCAAAACGTCCGTACAATCTAACGTTGTGTTATATTCGGATTTTGGATATCTGGTATATAGGCTTGACATTGAGTTTCTATTGCTAGATCAATTTTTTCGTTTTGTTATAACATGGTTGGACAGTTTCGTGATTATGTACCTGTTCGTCATTCTAAAAGTATTTTTCTTGTCTTTACGTGAATGTAGTCAACGCATTGTTGATAAACTATGTAAACTATAGTTGTTTTTTGTTGTTATTTTTGTTTCATTTTGTTATTTGTTTCTACACTCGATCTTTCTCATTGTAACATTTTCATTTTCGGATACTTTTAATAAATTGAATAGTTTTTTTATCAGTAACAAACTAGAAAATATAACATAACCCTCATTTCATACTTGATCTTAAATAAATAACTTATCGAGGTTCTAATATTAAATTTTATATGAACATTGTTCATTTTGATCAACTAGACCGGCTCTAAAGGGAGAGCAAATTGACTGTTATTTTTACTTGTTTTTTAAAAAAAAAACAAGTTGAAATAAAAACTAAACCTACGAAACAGCCGAATCAAAATTAAGCGGGACAACTCCCACGTCCAGGGTCCAATACTCCTCGCTTAGCACAACTCTGGCTAAATAATGAGTTGCAAGTGTTACCAAAACGCCTAACAAAGACCATTGAAACATTAGGCGAGACCCAATAACAGTCGTTTACAATCAAACAAAATAGAACCCCTTGAAGCCAAGCAATTGATCGTCATTGGTCGCCTTCTGAATCACTCCTTGACAATATGACTTCATACCTAGAACTCTGCCCCGAGCATCTCTGATAGGCATTCTTATGTTTAAATTACTAAGAGAACCCATTTAAGTGACATTATCAAACATATTCAAAGGTTATTTTTTTCTTTTGATCCCTATCTACTCATTCATCCAAAGTCCACCTACACTAAAGCTCAACTCAACCTATACAATAAATCTTAAGTCCACCCCGTAAACTACCCCAACTTATAAACACCCCTACAAGACACAGTCGGGTTCAAACTCTGACTGAGACTAGAAAAGAAAACAACTCGGACCACAAGCGCAAGAGCTGTTGTATGTTCAAAGATTAATGAACTACATTTGATTGACTAAGATATATAACCATGCTCAAAAAATTTGAGGCATCATGAAATAAAAATATATGAATGGTTGATTGATTGATTTGTTCAGACTTCACGGCAAGATATTGTCAGCTGCTAGGAAACCTAGTCATGTTGTACCATGTTCCATCTTCAATATTCTAATCCATGCCCTTTTTGTCCTTTTGAAACTTCCAATTTTCCAACTAATGCCTCCATAAAGATTGCAACCCCACAAAACCATCCAAAAAAAGTCAAAACAATCACCATTAGAGACTAACTTTTGGAGGTAAGACACATAAGTTTGTTTTTTCTTCTCCCCATTGTCTTCATGAAATTCTAGAAACCCTAGTTGGAGATGAATAGGGACAATGCAGATTTCACAATCTCAAACTCTCAAATATAAACTTGAAGCGACTTAACTAATAAAGGTTAGTGTTACAACGAAAACGATCGAGTGTGAAGTAAAACAATGAACAATAACACCAAAATTTACGTAATTCACCGATAATATGTCGAATATGTTCACGTATAAAAGAAAAGAAAGGATACACAAACATTAATTGAACCAGATTGTAAAATTTAATCAGGCATATGATCAGGCACCCTTTCTTTGTGACACTTCACATTGTCGTGCTAGGTTACATAATCTGATAGTCGAACCAAATTGTATGCTTCAATTTGTCAAACTGTTTTCCACGACAAATCCTTCGACAAACATAACATATCATCACAAATTTGGTTGGTCATGGGTTCGAGTCATGCTGTGGTATCTCGCATTTATTTCCAACTTCTGTTGGAGCTCTCTCTCCCGGCGGGAGTCAAGTGGGAATATTGGGTCCCCTTCTACATAAGGGTGTGTCTTGAGCCTATTATTGATACAATAATCTTAAGAATCATAAATTTGGTGCTGTCTTGCTTCATCATAGCATAATCGAGCCCAAATCTTGATACAATTCGCCGATAAAAGAAAACATATCATCAAGCTGATATTTTCGAACAGTTTGTCACTACAAATCCCTTCAACAACCATAAATATACAGTTGAGATGGACCACACTTCACCCTTAAACCTCGAATCAACGATCAATCAGCAAGACCGCCGTACTATCCAATCACGTTGATTTTATAATTCAATTCAAAGCATATCCAGCACTGAACACACTAAAAATCTAATTCATTTCATTTGTATACTCGATTTGATTTGAACCAAATAAGGATATCGTCCAATCCCTTTTTCGGAGGGCACTGTCTATACAAAAATAAAAACAACACCATTTCAGGGAGCCATCGGATAGGAGGAGAGCAAGTGCGGAGGGATGCAACTGGACCCCCTCCAAACCCTAGAGTGCAGCCTCAGGATCTCCCTGGCCCATTCCTTGGCCCTCACGCTGCTGTCCACCTGCAGCACCAGGCAGAGCTTCGCCACCACCCCGACGGCCAGCATCTCCTGCAGCACTGCCCCCGTCCCCGACCGCCTCGCCACCGAGCTCAGCACCCTCACCGCCCTGTCCGTCGCCGCGTGGCTCACCCTCAGCACCTTCTTCGACACCACCGCCAGCCCCGCCGCGTGCCGCACCAGCTCCGCCCGACCCTCCGCGCACCCGCACAGCTGGTCCGTCGCCGTCAATAAAAGCTCGCACGTGCGCTTCTCCTCGCACGTGTCGAGCAGCAGGTCGACGAGGGCTGAAACGGCGCCGTTTTCGACCGCCTTGATCCGGTTCCTCCCCCACGGACAGAGCTCGATCAACAGCTTCAACGCCGCCTTGGTCGCCACGTGGGAGACACGGTCCCGCAAAACCCGGACCACCTCCGCGAAGATCTCGGGCTTGGCCGTTACGAGCCGGATCGGGTCGGCCACGTCGTAAACGGATTTCAGTAACAGAATCGCGTACGCGCGGGAATTGTGGGTCCCGCGGCTGAGCACACGCGCGAGCGAGTCGGTGAAAACGCCGTCGTTTCGGGAGAGCCTCTTGAGCTCCTCGTCGCCGGGCTTCACGTGGTAGAGGATCGTCAGCGCCTCGTCGACGACGCACGAGGACTCCTCGACGGCGTCGTTTTTGACGACGACCGAGCCCAAGAACTCGACGGCCCCGGAACCTTCTAGAAGCTTCCTATTCCTGTCGCTCTCGAGCACGATCGACCTGAGGCGGCGGAGACACGTGGCCCTCTTCGCCGGGAAGCGCCGCGCGTCGTTGAGGAGCTTGACGACGTCGTTTCTGGAGACCTGCGGTTTCGGGGTGGGGACGCGCTCGGGCGCGTGGAGGACGGACCAGGACTGGATGAGGCGCCGGAGCGTGTGGTTCGGGGTCAGGTCGGCGCCGGAGAGGTCCTGCTTCGTGACCGGGCACGTGGACCTCCGGCAGGAGTGGAGCCAGGTCTCGATGCTGGACCGGTCGAAGGTGATCCCGGTCGAGACCGTGACCGGGTCGACCATCAGCTGGAGCGAGATCGGGCACAGGAAATGGCACGGCACGTCGATTTCGATCTCCTCCATTTTTGGTCGCGACCGGAATCGAATTTTGAAATTGAGGGGTTGTGGTGAGAGAGAGGAATAGATTGGTTTAAGGGAGAGAGGGGTTGGTTTTTATACAATGGAAGAGAAAAATAAAAATAATAAATAATAATGAAATGATTATGGAAGCAAGCAAGTACAGAATACAAGTTGAAGGAAGCGATAAAAGTCAACACACGGAAATTACAGAGCCAATAGAGGGTGGGAAATTAATTATATAAGGACCTTTTCCAAGGTTAATTTATATAATATGGGGAAGGAATTTATATTTTTATTTATTTATTTAAAGTGCATGTAATTGTTGAATATGTAGCTGGAATTATAAGGATTTCTTGTTGGTTGATTAACTTGATTTTATTAAATGTAGGTTTTAATGTTAAGTCAGATGATTATATTTTTGTAAAAATTGAGTTTAAGTTTGACTTCATAGCTAAATTGTATATTGTATTAATTGAGTGTGATTTTGATTCCAATGTATACTATTAAAAAAAATTGTTAGCAGCTAGTTGGGTGAAGAGAGATTTCTGAGGTAAATTGACTCGGTTTTGAATTCAATTTGGGCGTTTTTTCTTTGCCACTCTGGCCTCCTCCATCGCCACCATTTTGGTATCCTACTCCTCCATATCCACCACCTACTCCATCATTAATGACCTGAACAAAAATCGAACCACAAAATCGTATGATCTCTAAAGCTCGGTTATCATGATGGTTCTTGAGCACACAATTAATGCATAGACGACGGTAGAGGAACTGGTGGTGAACAGTGTGGAGGAGGAGCCCTCGTGAGCGCCGCAGAGCCAACATGCCATCTAGTGACCTAGGTATGGGGCATTGATGATGATGGACAGTGATGATGATAACAGTAACCCTAGAAATTGGGGATTTATATGTGTTTTGAATTTTGAAGATTGAGGGTCACGCTACGAGGCTATAGCAAGAACATGTACTCAACATTTGTTGATGTCATTGACAGAGCTTACAAAAACCCTAAAAACCTTGCGAAGAAGATGAGAAAAAGATGCATTTTTACCAAATCTATTCTTGAGAGAGCACATTGAATGTGCTTTTTATTGAGAGACCGAAAATTGAATTTGGGTATGAAAAGACTGAGAGGCAGGAAGAGGAGGAGGATCTAAGAATATTGGATTTGAATGTGGACCGATTTAATTGGTTATCAGTAATTTTGTATAAATCAACCTGTAATTGACGATTTCTTCAAGTTTTTTATTTTGAAAACCGAAAATTGATCAAATTATTATGGTTTTGTCAATTATGGTTCCGGTCAATTTTCTGGTTTCCGGTTTATTCTAAGCAGCCCAACAACGTAGAAATAGACTTTTGTTTTAATGAACTATAAACCTAAATAAATATTGAAAAGAAAAAAAATCAAAACATCAATAACTAAAACTATTATTGTATTAATTGAGTGTGACTCTTCTAATTTTTTCTAAAGTCCTAGCTATCTATAATACAAACCAGAAAACTAACCATCCCACCTAACTCAATCCCCTCATGAACACGTCGTGGCTCAAAACCCAGTTACTAACCAAGAAGGGTATCCCAATCGCCAAAAATAATTACTATAGTTTTATTTATATTTCAGTAAAAATAAATAATTTTTTAATACTAAAATTTTTCATGACTATCGAACTAATAAATATAAGATCAAACGATTAAATAAGTTATCATTTCACTCTGATTACTCGTATAAGATTAACAAAATTGACATTAAAGTTAGCTATAAAGATCTTTACTTTTTAAATACTTTGTCAAATTCAAGAATCAAATGATATGAATTTTAAACACTTGTGAATCTATAAAATCTAAATAAAATCATTCACAAGTCAATTTAGAACACCTATGATCAAGACAAAGACAAAAGTTCATCAAAAAATTAACTCGAAAACGAAGACCGTTTGTTTGGTGCATTTAATGAAGACGAGTCCAAAGAGTGTAAAATAATATTTAAAACAAACAAATAAATAAATAAAGGTTTCTTGGGTTGTGCAGTCGGTGTTGCTATGCGAGTTGTGGGTGAGCCTTTGACTTTCTTCTAGTTTACTTAACTCATGAACATGACCATATATTATTTATTTATTTAAATTATTCTATTTTTTATGTTTATAATATTGAAAAATGAATTTATTATAATAGTTTCTAGATCGTCATCTATATATATGCATGGCTGTTGCCGACAGCTTTATTATGGGGCTAGTGGGCCTTGCAACGCATTTCATGGATGCTACGAAAATTAAATAGTAGATAAATATTGATTGGATGTGAAGAAATGTTGGATTGATTGACTTCTTTTTGGTTTGACCAACTATATTACCGTTGGTATAATACTTTATGTATTTAATTATATGGTACTAATTCTATTTACATATAATACGATCCTTGTAGTGGGTCAATAGTGATAACAAAATTATATATATATAAGGGCATACTCCAATATAAATTTTTTATATGTTCGAATAGAACGAACACATCATTTTTGTTGCTTTTTGTGCGATTAAAACTGCGTGCAACACGTGGAAGTGTAATGTCAACCGTATGAGTGTAATGTCAACAGTGAAAGTGTAATGTTCAATATTGAGAGTGTAATGTCCAACATTGAGAGTGTAATGTCCAACATTGAGTGTAATGTCATTGAGAGTATAATGACAACCGTGGGAGTGTAATGTCAACAGTGGAAGTGTAATGTTCAACATTGAGAGTGTAATGTTCAACATTGGAGTGAGATGTTCAACAGTGACATTACACTCCCAATGTTGCACATTACACTTCCACAGTGACATTACACTCCCACTGGTGACATTACACTCTGAACGAGAAAGTTGAACAGTACGCTTTGCTGCACAAAAATTTGAAATTGCCTCTCACTTAAGTGCACACTGCGCGCATGCCATATGTCGCGCACTGTTTTAATCTCGCAAAAACGAATGGCTGGATGGAAGTTTCGGACGTGTGTGGACATATTGGGGATTTGCACTGGAGTGTAATTATATATATAGGCACACTCCACTACAAATCTTCTATATGTCCGAACAGAACGAACACATCATGTCTGTTGCTTTTCGCGCGATTCAAACAGCGCGCGACACGTGAAAGTGTAATGTCCAACATTGAGAGTGTAATGTCGCGCATTATGCACTTAAGTAAGGGCAATTCCGTATTTTGTGTAACAGATCGTACTGTTCAGCTTTCTCATTGAGAGTGTAATGTCAACCGTATGAGTGTAATTTCAACAGTGGAATTGTAATGTTCAACATTGAGAGTGTAATGTCCACCATTGAGAGTGTAATGTCAATTGTAGGAGTGTAATGTCATTGAGAGTGTAATGTTAACCGTAGGAGTGTAATGTCAACAGTGGAAGTGTAATGTTCAACATTGAGAGTGTAATGTTCAACATTGGGAGTGAGATGTTCAACAGTGATATACACTTCCACAGTGACATTACACTCCCACTGGTGACATTACACCCCAAATGAGAAGCTGAACAGTACGCCCTGCTGCGCAAAAATTCGAAATTGTCCCTCACTTAAGTGCATTGTGCGCGTATGCCACATGTCGCGCGCTTTTTGAATCTCACATAAACGAATGGCTGGATTGAAGTTTCGGATGTGTGTGGACATATAGAGGATTTGCGCTAGAATTTAATTCTATATATATATGAGAACCAATTGTGTCGTGAGAATGTTAGATACATTGGACATTCACTTATTTCCAATGACCAAAGTTTTTCTGATGGACACGCTTATTTCTGTTGGACATTTACTTATTTCCGTTAGACATTCACTTATTGTCAATATCCAAAGTGAATTCTCACGTTCTAACCAAAGGGTTATGTTCTCACCTGATTTGTCCTCTCTATATATAAGGATGCATTCCAATAAAAACCTGCTAGAATGTTTAAACGTCCGAACTTTTACCAGTCGTTGGATCGCTCAAGATTTGCGCGCGATTTGTCCCATCGCGCGACACGTGGCAACGAAGTTCTACCACGGTCATTTTCATGGTTCTACCGGGCCCATCATGTTCTACTGGTTTGGACGGTTTGTATTTCTACCCTAGTTTATATTTGATTTGTTCTTTATATATGTTAAAATAAAGAGAAATTTATTTAAAAAGGCGAAAGATATAATTGTCTCTCTCATTCTAAATAAAAATAAGAGAAGTGTATTAAAATATAAATGAATAATAATACGCCACATGTAGGAATGGGAGGGTTAACTACGGTGTAATCAAAAGTTTAACACATTTGCATGTGCTAGTGTTGTTTCCATGTTAGGTCCCGTATATGGGAGATCAATGTCACAAAGTTCAATATTGTTGCACATATTATGACTATAGAGTATATGCGCGACTTCCTGACACGTAGAGTAACTTTGATATTTCTAAATATGACGTTGCTCATTTTGATCATCGTAGATTTTTGAGAATGAATTCACAATCATCATAATGCAAATAAGTATGAGAAAGTAACAAATATGTATGAATGTATATAAATATATAAGGGAGTATGAGAAAGTAACGAATACGTATAAATGTATATAGATATATAAGGGAGTATAGGGAAGTACCCCTTGTTTGCAAGTTTCATGAGGACAATACAATTGATCCAAGATGACAGGGTTGATGACGTTTTCCATGGTAAAAGCCTTGAAGAGAATGTCACTTACTACACATAGAAACATTCCAAACCATGACTTGATTCTGGCCCCTTGTCAGTGTTACTGAGCGTGCAATCCCTAAATATGATGTTTGTTACAAGCTGTTTGTTCTTGTACTTGCCAAACCTTCCAACGTTGAGGCCATGACCGGGTCCACGCATCACTTGGCTTACCTCCAAATCACATGCTCTATCACTAACAGAGACACAATCGTCTCAAGCCTGCAAGGTAGAGTCTAGAATTTTGATGCCAGTCGATCTTCCGATGTGGATTCCATCAGTATTTGGACTGTTGGCGGGTATGACAACCATGAACTTAACACATGTTTCCGTTTAATCTATAGTTTTTTAATATGCGCATCATCGTGAGTCGAAACATAATTAAATTTTGTCCACCAGATAAAAGAAATAAAAGGTTGATGGAGTTTAGTTGAATGCATTTATATGAGAATGAAGTACAATGAGAATGAAGTATAATCTAGTGCAAGTTTGTAAGTTTTTTCTTATTTTGAATTATGGACGATTTGTCATTGTCATGGGTTTTTGAAGTCAATCATGTCACTACAATGAGAAATTTGTATGTAATATGAACATATTAGAAGGACGGAATATGGATGAAAAAAGAACATTTAAAGAAGTGATCTCGTATTTTTAAAATGAGCAAATTTTCTTTAAATTAAAAAATGAGGAAGAGAATGTGCCCAGTTTGAATGGCTAGTTTGCCACTAATGTTTCAAACGAGTTTAAACATCAATATTCGTTGGTTTTAATTGACGATATTGTCATCTAGATCAGTGGCTTTGGGCATCTAACTTCGACACCGTCCATCTCAACTAGGGGTGTAAACGAGTCGAATCGAGCCTCAATTCCGCATTGCTCAGCTTAGCTGGTCCAAAAGGTGCTCGACTCAGGCTCAAACAAGCTTATACAACTACACTTGAGCACGGATCAAAGGAATATAGAGAAGCTCGAGCTCAGTTTGCTTAATTTTTAATAAAAAATATTCATTAAATTAAAACTAATATTAAATAAGTTAGTTCACCATATTATACTTCATAGAAATTTATAATAAACTTTTTTATGAATCAAATATCAAAAATCCAGACCAAGAACTCAAATTATAATTTCTTAAAATGCATAAATTTCAGACCTAAATTCCCCACATTTTTAACCTAACCATAATCGGGATTTTGACATCACAATCCCTAATTTTTTAACCTAACCATAATCGGGATTTTGACATCAAAATCCCCAATTTTTTAACCTAACCCTAAGATCCCAAATTGATTTGTCTGACCTACAATCCCCACTTTCTTATGAATCCAGAATAGATGAAACTACCCCAAATTAATTCCCATGATTCCATATTAGAAGAAAAACTTACCCCAAACTTTTCACATCCAATGAATCTTCTACCAGGATTCCCGAATGTCCTCGAAGTTCGCACCGGAGCTTGCGCTCCACAGTCGCACACAACATCCTCCACTATCGCCATCTTCTTTGATTTCAGCTCTGTCTCCAATCTCGTCTTTGCTTATCAGCTCCGTCTCCGATCTCGTCTCTGTCTATCAGCTCCCCCACAGTCGAACACGAACATGATTATGAGTTCCAAGGTCGAGAACACGAACGATTAAGGGTTCAACATAAATAAGGGTATTTCAGTATTTTAGAAAAAATTAGTGTGACGGTATAATTGGACAAAATGTTAACATTTGTCCATTTACAATCTTTGTGTGTAGTTAGGTGTCCAGTTTGAAAGATGAGGATAATTATGTGTTTTTTGGCCATAGTTGGGTGTGGCTAGGTGTAGTTTTCCCTAAAAAGAATAGAGAAGGGCTATATAGTTATTTTCGAAAAAAATAATTGAAATCAAACGAACTTGGATGGAAAACTCTTAACGTGTAAATTTTTGATATCTAGATGAAACCAAATGAAAGTTTTTAAAACAAGTATAGTAATTTGTAAAATAGCTCCAACTAGGTATAGTAAGTTATAGTTAACCCAAGTTAGAATGATGATAAATTGTTTGGTCTATATGACCTATAAAATTGAAAAAATAAATAAAAAGAGGTAATTTCATGTCAGTACCCCCAAGTTTGAAACTTTTTTTGTCAATACCCCAACAATTTTTAAGGTACACTTAAAGTAACAGCGGTTAAATATAACAGAATTAACTTATAAAAAGTCTAAAATGCCCTTAATAGTTATAATTTAAAATCTGACCGGTTTAAATCCGATCAAACCGGTTCAATCTGACCGATTTAATTGTTTGTGATATTATAAAATTACCATTTTACCCCTAATTAAATAATGAATTTTAACTAATGTATTGAGGGAATAATGGCCTTTGTTACACAAATGAAATAGTTAAAAAACTTTTTTGAACATATGAAATTACAATAGTACCCCTCCCTTTTAACCCTAAATTCACACTAACACTAGCTCTTTCTCTAACCTAAACATCACTTCCACGGCCACACCACTTTCACTTCCGGCGAGAGCGAGTGGCGGCAGTTCGTCTCTTATCCGGCAGCTCGGGCTGTTCTCCGGCGGCGTGAGGAGGCACAAGCGGACCTCCGATGCGTCCAGTCGGTCAAGGACCACGCCGACGCAGTCAACGCCGTCGCGGTTTCGCACGACGGGACGGTCTACACCAGGTCGGCCGACCGGAGGATCCGGATCTAGGCAAAAAGCTCCGGCGAGAAGCGCCACACGCTGGTCTCGACCCTCGAGAGGCACAGGTCCGCTGTCAACGCTCTCGCGCTGACCCGACGACGGCTCGGTTCTGGGCTCGATTCCCCGAGAACATAATCGACGATGGTCCGCTGTCTTCGTAGGATTTTTCTTCGAATTTCGAGTTTGTGGACAAGGAGCACGCTCGCCGCGGCACCACCGTCGTCGACGCCACCGAAGACCTCCACGGGAAGGTCGTCGGTCATGTTGTTGTTTTGTGTTGGTTTACTCATAAATTGGTTCCGTCTCTGCAAAAAATTGTGGTTATGTAAGTGTATAATTGTTGTTCTAAGTTGTGTAATTTTTTTGTAAGTTTTTGAATTTCATATCTATAATTTTTTTGAATTTCTGAAATCTAGTTGAAATTAAATTGATTTAATCAGTATCATATCATCCCTTATAATTGATTTCATTAGATGTGAGTTTGCTTGAGAAAATTGAAGAAAGAGATAAACACAGGTCGAAGAAAGAGGGTGAGAGAGTGTTGAAGAAAGAGGGCATTATTGTCATTTTATGTTTTATGTTTTATGTTTTATTTTTAATTCTTTAATTTTCTTATTATGTTTATTTAAAAATACAATTTTCTTCAAATAATATTAATAATTATTTTAATTATTAATAATTAAATTGGTCAGACCAGATTTAAACCGGTCAGACCAAACTAATTTTAAATCATAACTATTAAGAGCATTTTAGACTTTTTACAAACTAATTCTGTTATACCGGCCGACCTTAAGTGTAAGTTAAAAATTGTTGAGGTATCGATAAAACAAATTCAAAACTTGAGGTACAGATTTCAAAATGAAGCAACCTTAAAGTAAATTACCCGAAATAAAAATATTAGGCGTACCAAGAAAATGTTTGAGCAGATGGACCTAGGTGCAATTACTCCAATGTACCAAATTTAGAGATAGCAAGGACTTGTGATAAATTATTTATGTGAATGAGAAGCAAAACCTAGGGAGTGTGGGAAAGAGATGCTGAGAAGAAAACCAAGCAAGATCGAAGTGAAGGTTGAAGACAGAGAGGAGCTCGAAGAAGCTCGCAAACGCGCCGCCGCCACCAGCCAAAACCCCTCCACCAGCGCCGCCTCTCTCCTCCACCACCTCGACCGTCCCTCTTCCAAGTCCTCCCGGATTGGTCTCTGATCCCTAACCATTTTCAGGGTCCTAAGACTAAGACCACTCATGGAGGTGGAGGTCAAGCTGCGCCTCCCGGACCCCGCCACCCATGGCCGCGTGACCACCCTCCTCACCCCTTTCCACCTCAAAACCCACCGCCAAGAGAACCTCTTCTTCGACGGCGCCGCCGCCCAGCTCTCCTCCCGCCGCGCTGTCCTCCGGATCCGCTTCTACGACGACGATTCCCGCTGTTTCACCGCCCTCAAGGGCAAATCCGTCCTCGTCGACGGAGTCAGCCGCGTCGAGGAAGACGAGGAGGAGTTGGATCCTGCTATCGGCCGCGCCTGCGCTGCGGATCCGTCCAAGCTCGCTTCGGTTGATTCGAGGGTGATAGGGAGGGCTAGGGATGAGTTTGGGGTGGGAGGTGATAAGGGTTTTGTGGGTTTGGGAGGGTTTAGGAATGTGAGGGCTGTGTATGAGTGGAGGGGCCTGAAGCTGGAGGTGGATGAGACACTGTATGAGTTTGGGACTTGCTATGAGATTGAGTGTGAGAGTGCTGATCCCGAGGGTGCCAAGAAGATGCTTGAACAGTTCTTGAAGGAGAATGGCATTGCATATTCTTACTCCCAGGCTTCAAAGTTTGCTATTTTCCGATCTGGCAAGCTACCTCGTTGAGTGAGTTCCTCAATTGCTTTTTATTTCATTCTCGTAATGTCAAGTCTTATTATATGCAACTGTGGGTTTTGTTGATGAATCCGGGTTCGATCGTATGTGTTTGTGAAAAGCGATTGGTTGAGCTCTAATTACTATCTTTGCTTGATGTTATGCCTCTGATTTAGGTTGAATTACTATAAATCTGCATTAGCCATTTGCTTTCTGTGATTGTGGTTACTGTCGTGCTCTGATGTGGTTGCGCAGATAGTTAGACAATATAAAGAACTTCATAAGTAATTTGCAGAAAAGTAATTTTGTGGAAGCTATTTGTAGAGAAATAACTATAGTCGACCTTGTGTAAGTATGCATGCGAATGAGGTAGCTCTCTTCTAACACTGAAATTGTTAGTCTTTTCAGCTCCTGTCCAATTAGATTATTCTCCACAGTTAGGATTGTGATGAATGGACCCAACCATGTGTTTTAGGTTTAGGTTTAGATTTATGCATTAATGTGTATCTTATGTACTACTTCCTCCTTCATGTTTCGCATGCTTCCTTGAATACCCTATTTAATGCAACGTTACATTTTTTGTATCTTGAACAATCTTATTTTCTCTAGTACTTTTTGGTAGGGTTGTTTTAGCACTTTGTTTTGTGATCCACCTGTCTGATTTTCTTGAATTATTTCTGATATATATGGTCTTAGTTTGTCGTAACCGGTCTTTAATTTCATGCCGATGTTACTGTGTTTTGACGTTGACCATGGTTATTTGACTTTGAGTAGGCTTTCAGTTTTAGGACACAATTATAATGCCACTGTTCTCTGTCAACTAAGCTCCATGTTGTCACATTCAGTCTCTTACAGTTAGTTCTGTAGATCGATTGTGTAGAGCTGCCAGCGGGAGGTTACACTTACATTCATGCTCACAAAACAGAAGCTTGTATAGTCTTGTCAATGACATTTTCCGTGGACTGATTATTTCTTGTCATCCCACACACCATTGAGCATACTTATTGTCTGAACATACTACCACAAACTTGTAGACCAGTTGCTATTAGGCCACAGCCCACACTTGAATATACTTAACTTCTATTGGATATAAAATTTAGTGTAGTAGTTTCTGAGCTATTGCTTGATTGCTTTTGGAGAAGCAAACACTCCTTCAAAAGCCCAGTTCTGCCACATATGAAATGCTTGGAAATTAGCTGAATTTAAATCCTTGTGTATTATATGTAAATTTGGGTTCTGAGTTTGTGGAGTTGTGGCTGCTCAAACTGGAAGTGGTTGCCAAACATCATTTGCAACCTAGGATTGATCCGTCAGACTGATACTTATTCTTTTATCATTTTTTGCAGGTTCTCTTGATCGCTGCTGACTGTTGATGCTGGAGAAAAGTCAGATGTTGGAAGTCATCTACTACCTCTTAGTTGGCAATAAAACTCAGCCCTATATGTAATACACTCTTGTTTGCTTCAAAGTTTTTAATTTTCAATTCAGAGATTGTTTGGGTTACAATTTTTGGAAATCACTTTGATGTCATGGACTTCAAAACAAAACCAAACCAAATTGATTATTTTATTTTGTTTGCTGAAATATTTTATTTGAAATTACTAGAAGGTATAAGAAATGAAATCAAATATTAATATAGAGTACAAGGTGGTAAAGAATTATAATTTGTGAGAAAATTTGCAAAATGGGAAACATCAAGAAAGCTTAATGCAAAACTTGTCCATTCATATATACCAAGTATATGCTAGGTTGTAATTAGCCAGAATTCCCGTTATTAATCAAGACATTTGGCAGTACTAAAATGCTTGGTTATTTTTCAGTGTTTAAGAAACCCTAATTGGGCGGAGAGGGAATTATGAATATTAGTTAGTCATAAACTAATCATATTAAAGGATCAATCGGAGGTTAGTGAAAGATTAATCGAGAATAAATAAGACAAGTTATAGATCTTTAGGACCTAATTTTTTTATGTAGATAGTTTAGTACTTGAATTTGCAATCTAATAGTCAAAGCTAAATTTCGACATCTTAACCCTAAAAGACAATGACACGGGTCTTTAACCTTATAAAAACAGTTTGTTTATTTTCAAAACCAACAACTTCATTAAAGAAGGTCCACAGACCAAAGCCGGGGAGGACAAGGCTCTCTCCTAATACCATGTCAGTCCCTGATAGAGCTGCTCGCACTAGAAAATGAGTCACCACTGACCTATCAATGAATTATGAAACAAATTGAGACCAATTCAAGAGTAGATGATAATATATGTTTAAGATAAATAAAAATTTGATAGTGCCCAGCAACGAAGCTCACTGCAAAGGACGAGTAGCGGCCTGGACGACCCCCAATCAGTAAGAAGAAAATGAGATTTCTGGAGGAACCAATAAGTATAAATACAGACATAACTCACCTCAAGGATAGAGGCAAACCTCTCAAAATGATTCTCACAATACAATTATGAGTATAAACCAGCTGAATCAAGCTTAATTTTGTTAAGGTTTGAGCTTGAAAGACTTGTCGAGAATAAATATTAAAATTCAATTTCAGCTCAACTCAATTCATTTCATTTTTTCAATACATATTTATTAAATTATAAAATTTATATTGAGTGTAAAATTATGACTAATTAAATCCTAAACTTGATTCGCGAGTCTAACAAATTTTGATATATTAGACTCAAGTTCAACTTATTTATTAAACGAGTCAAATAACGAATCAAACCTTAAGTTGAAATCTAGCCAGAATGATGAACGACTTGCTAATAACAAACTCGAGCTGAGTCTTTATCGAATTAAAACTCAAACGACTTTTTAATGAATTGTCTAGTTTACACCCTTACTCCCCCCTCCCTACTTATGACCCTTCAATGAAATTCTGATTCCTATAAAAGAAACTCAAAGAACAAAAAACAATCCGGTGGAGATGGGACAATCATCAGAAAGCTGCCACCTTACCTACGAATCCAATGGACAGTTGATTCCACAGAAGATCATGAGAACATTACACATCATATAATCCATCACATGATAAATTCCAGAATAGAGGTTAATTAAGATTTAACATACTTGCTAAAGTTTCTACCCTATGCATGCAGACAACAAACACTTCCACCGCTACATCTACCATTACTCCCTCACTTCCTCTTCTTTGTTGGTGGCTGAGGAACCTCCTCGTCCTCGTCCTCCTCATCCTCTTCGTCTTCATCCTCCTCGTCATCTTCCCCGTCCTCACTATCCTCATCGTCGTCATCATCATCTTCTTCGTCATCACTTCCTGCATTACCATTGGCCCCAGGCACTTCATCGGGATCCCCTTCCTCCTCCTCGCCTCCTTCCTCACCTGAAAAATCTTCATCTCCTGCATCGTCATCCGGCTCCTCCGCGTCATCGTCGTCATCATCATCTTCTCCATCGTCTTCTGTGTCGCTCCCGTCTTTGTTTTCAGCACCAGGCTTTTGCTTCTTGTGGAGTTCGTCCAAAGGAAATCTACAGAACGAAATAGAATCCAACAACTCAGTATTTGCCCACAAAAGAAACAGTTAAAGATTGGACACATGGGAGTTTAACATTGAATATACCTTTCCTTGATTGCAGTCAAATCTGGTGAATTGCTATTAAGCACGGACCCAGCCTGGAAAAAAAACTTGGGTTATGCCAGTAAGAGGGCGTAAAACACAAGCACTTGCAATTTCAAATCAAACCGAGTACTCAATATCATCTATAGTTTATCATAAATTACAAAAAAAAAATCGCAACACCGGAAATTATACAGGAGAACAACACAAATAGGTCAACATCGACCTCAACATATATTTATTCCATGAGACAAACAAAATGAAATACATATGAAAGTGCCTGGAGGGCGAACCAGAAGGAACCAGTGAATGGATATAACTACGTCTTGGAGTGTCAAATAGAGAAACATGCGACCAGCTTTGCATTGTGCAAAAAAGTATAGCAGCACAATATTCATGTTTCATCACTTACAAAATCAGTTACACTGAACAATAAAATTCTGCTGATAACTTCTAAAGAATACCCTCACTTTATAGATGCCAGGAAGCATTTTTTTTCCCATTTTGATCATTTGGATATATACGATGATACTTTCTCAAGGTATTTCTATATGGAAAAAAGAACCATCACAGTGAACCTTCATATCAATAATTTATTATCTACAGCTTACCAAGTCTCAAGAGAAAAATACATTAGGCAGGGCATATTCAAACAGGTTTTGAGAAAATAGAAGAGATCAAATCCTGTATATACAATACATAAAATACACATGACAAAGCATAAATGGTTAGTTACATTCCAAACTCAACCTCTAAAGTGAGAGTTTTCCCAAGAGTTTTATACAGTAAATAAATGCAGACAGCTAACAAAATAATTGGTTGTATTTGCTTAAAGCCTCAAAAGGTAACTTCAGCTTAAAATAGCACAACTAAGAAGCATAAAATAATGAACACCGCCAAACTCTTCAAACTGCATCCTGTTGTTTAGGCGAGGTGAAAAGAAAGAAACAAATGGTGTTCCAAAATAGAAAAGGAGGGAGATCTCCCAGTCCTCTCCCTTAGGTTTGAAGAAGAATATCAAACGATTTTTCTTGCTTAACGAGAGAGACTCTTTTTGGGGTTCCTTAAAGTGTTGAATCCCTGACTTTTACCATATGTGGTATTCAAGAGAATCAAGACTTAAAGGAGATATTATAGATTCCATTGAGCAAGCAGGCCTTATAGCTATAACATTTATAGCATTAATAAAGCAAATGAAGCATTCGACAAATACGGCAAGATCCCAGAATTAAGTTAAAGGAACTAGCAAGCACATTGTTATTTATCTTCATAAAAGGCTGAATCATATTCAAGTGGAAAGTTAGGTTCATGTAAGTCTCGTGGACATGACAACAATTGTATGCAATAATAACCCAGTGCACATTCATTAAAAAAAAACTGAAGGCAACACCGCAAAGTCATGATACTTCAATTATATATACAACAAAAGAGTAAAAATATGGAAAACTACCAATTCGAGAAAAGAATTGTCCACAAAACCCACTCCCTAATTCTTCAACAAAGAAGTCCTGAGGTCGCCCAGTACTCACCCAAAAGACCTCCAGGCCAAGCAAAACCCTAACCTATCCACCTCACCAACTGAACAAAGATTCACTTTAAATTTCAAAAACAGGGGGAAATCCAACTTAATGCCTTTGGTGTGAGTAAAGTGCCAGCAGAGAACAGCAAAGCAAGTAATGGTAGATAAAAAGAAAGTCATAGCATAGCAACAGATGAAAAAAAACCCTAAAGAGAACCACAGTAGCAAAAAAAAAGCCAGCATCTACCTATACACAGGAAATGTAGCAAAAAATAATTATCTAAAAAAGCATAACAAGACATGAAATTGAAACCCTCCTGGCAAGAAAATGGGTAAGTGAGATATACCACCACAAGGAGTAAAGCAAGAGACTTTTCAGCAGCAGCTAAGAGGGTGTCCACCACCATAGCTTCCATGACTGAGCACACCCACACAGCATTATCAACAGACCTGAAGTTTCCAACCTCCATTGCTACCACAAAACCCTAAAAAAACAAGCTCTGCTTCTGCCACGAAAATTGAACACAAATTCAGACCCAGAGAAACAAACAGAAAAGGACAGTGAAGGAGATGAGAGAGAAAGAAGAGTAGAGAGACCTGATGGTGTTGTGGTCAAGGCTTGGTTAGGTCAACCCAAGGGTTTGGGCGTTTAGGTTTTCGCAAAAGAAATTGGTACGTCCGGATCAGTCAATATCTTTTTTTGTTATTTCCAGTCCGTGGAAACCAAGTATTCATGTGATATTTTGGAGTATATTCTGGAAGCAGACAAAATTGGGCTGGAAATAGTAATATGATTTTCTCGAATTCAAATTGGAATTTTGATTTGTTTTCTAGGGTTTGGCGCTATGGATCTACTGTTGTACTTGTTGCCATTGGATCTCATTTCTCATTAAAATCTCTTGTATAAATTTGAGTAAATAAATAAGTGGTATGGAAAAGGGTAAATTGTAAAACCGACAGTGAATTATTCAGATTTTGGGAAAAGTGACAGTAAATTTTCATGTTTTACCAAATGTGATTACAAATTTGCTGTTATTTTGCAAAATGTATATTTGTCTAAAAATGCCTAGAATGTCTCTGAATTTATTTTTTAAAATAATAATGTTTTTCAAGTCGAGCTTATCGATTTTTTTTTCAACTCTGATGACGTATGATAGAATTATTTCGTAATTGAACAATGTAAAGTTCACAATATTAATAGTGTGTGAGAGAAGAAAAAAATCCTCAACATCTGAGTTGAAAAAAATTGTTTTTATTTAAAAGGTATATTTGTCACCTCTCCAAAAACAGTCTTCCCACTAATCAAAACCAGCAACCATCCCAAAATGCTTACAACCTGCAACTTTTTGATTACATCATATTCTAAATCTACCTTTTCCAACCCTATCCTAATCACAATGGATTGAAACCAAGATCTCTCCACCAATAGTGTGAGGCTCAAACCGTTGCGGTGTCCTCTCAGAGACTTTTTTTCGCATTAAAATGAACTCTTTTTGCACTCTTTATCTACTTTGAGATTAATATTAGGGTGAGTTGTAAATGTTACTCAATATTTTTCATTTTCTTTAGTAAGCTCTCGCTATTATCTTCACTTAAATGTTAATATTTTGATGAACAATGTTGCTACCGATATTTACTCTTCTAGTCTTCTTTAACATTTGTGCTAACATTTAGATTGAGCTAATTTTCTAAGTTTGGTAAGGAATTTAGGTTTGTAAAGTAGATCATCGGTTTCGGTAAGTAATTTCTTATCATTTCTAATTGTTTAGTACAATGAATGAGATGTTCTCGTGGTTACAAAATTTAATCCCATGATTTGGGGGCAACTATTATGTATTAGAATCGTAACATCTTATTGGACCAGTTTTTTTTTGTGTGTGGAGTTGATTTGTGTTTCTTCCTCATACTATTTAGTCTTGATTGCTTAAACGGAACGAGGACCAGAGAAATGGATGCAAAGCTTAATGTTGTTGTCGTTTACACGGCTGGATTGGTTTGCCTTACACTTTTGAGGGTTTGGTTATGGTTTGGGCCTAGCCTCATTTGATTAATATGGCATAGAAGGAGTTAATTTGTCTTTCTAATTTTTTGTTGGGAGGTTTAAATTGCCGAATTTCAGTTTTGAGGGATCCTTATTTTTCATATTTCACTTCGCAAATTGCTTGTCTCATTTCTCATCAAACAAATACGAAAATTTCCAGTACTTTAACCAGTACCGATCAAGAAGAAATAGACATACGTAAATTGTTACAATCATTCGTAACATCCTATTTAGTATTTCAAGAGATACTATACTAGGCTCGTAGCGAGTGTTTTAGGAGAAGCACAACCCATGGTGAAATGGGTCATGGCTAGCTAGTTTAAATCATATCTTAATTTCTCTATGTGGTGGTTTTTTTTCTCTTTCTAGGTTACTCGTTCATTGTCAACTCAATATGTTCGTTGAAGCACCATAAGACATACTCAATTTGAAGGGTAAGTATTTGAAGTTTCAACGGAAAATAAGGGTTTTCATAATAATTAACAGTGTTAAGTGAAATAGGGAAAAACTTGAGGGACCTTATAAACCAAATTTGTAGTTAAAGTGATGTATGTGTAAACTTCTTCTAGTATTAAGACGGTGAAGATGACTTTTACATTTAAATTTATTAAGCTTGAAAATACGGGGTTTAATCAAATGAAGATCACAACTTCATGCACAAACATAAGAACTAATCCTGACTATTAAATGAAAAATTGAAAGCATAATATTTATATTGACTCATCTAATAACATAGCGTGTAATTTTTAAATAATTATCTATTTGTTTTTATCATTCAATACCAATAGAATGGTAATTCATATTTTATACCAGTATTTATTTTAATTATTTCATTTAAAAATATTTTTTTATTATTTCGTTATTTTAGTTTTTTTAAATTAAACAGTTTTATTTTTACTATTTCGTGATTTTCATTTTTTTAATAATTAATGATTTCATTTTTTTATATTTTGTGATGTTCTTTTTAAAATTAAACGATTTCATTTACACATTCAATTGGTTTCATTTATTTATGACATTGGTTTCATTTATTCATGACAATTTCATTTATTTATGTTTCCTTTATATGTATTTAAAATTTTAGAAACATGGTGCATTTGAAATTTTATTAGTTCTCTTTAGAGAATTAGTGAGTCTGCATATGGTAAAGTCTGTTTTTTGTTGTATATCGTTTTCATTTTGACGTTGGTGGTGGTGGTAGTGGTTGTTTTACTCTAGACGATGTATGCTGGGGAGTTGCTATTGGGCATCCTTTTTTTGCGATGATCTGTTAAAGGACAGATGGAAAGAAATATCGACCGAAGAAGAAGAGAAAGGAGACCTTTTGTGTCTGGGTCAGCGGGAGGAAGGGTGATAGCCACACGACGCGCGCGCCGCCGCGACGCGCTTTCAAGGCTTGCGCAAAAACCGTGATCGATCAAGTATATAAATTCCGGTTGAAATCTAGGTCGAGTCCTCATGGATCAAATATGGGCTTCTATTGTAACATGTTATGTTTTAAGGGTAAAAGTAATTGAAATGACACAAATTTTTGGTGTAGTGTGTGAGTCGCAATCCAATTCGAATTCAAGCATTTAACAGTCAATTTATAACTACAAGTACAAGTGCAATGAAATAAGACAATATATAAATTTGCGGAGCGAAATATCATAAAACTAGCTGCCACGGGTGTTAGAACGAAGGCTTTCACCAATCCAAAATCAAGACATCAATCAATCAATGCATCAAATATGTGCTAGAAATATGTACTAGGTCAATCATATTTATCATTGTATTTACATTGTCACTCTGGGTAATAAAAACACTTTTATTATTATGGTGTTTTGATGATAAGTTGAATATTAATTTCGTTTGAGGTTATCAAGTAATGTCACTTTATAGTAAAACCCTTAGACTAGATTAGGAATTATACTCAACAGTCCATGGTCATCGCATTCTTGCGACCAGTATGAGGTTGATTGGTAATAATGTTTTAGTGATCATGGGTAGAGGTTATCAAGTCAAATCACAGATATCATTTAGAGAAATGATGATGTTGGACGACCCGTCCTGAGCATGTGACATAGATTTAGTCATGAGCATTGCTCATTGTCGTAGTATCAATGAATCATTAGACTTTAGAGTCATCATTGGTTCCTATATAACCTCTTTCTTAGTTTGACATATTAATCTATTTTGTCCGTGTACATACTAGTATAGGATGTCTTCAATTATTGCCGATCAAAAAAAAAAAAAAAAAATCTATTTTGTCCGTGACTGGATAATGAAAGGTTATCGTTGGCTGTGAGACTGGTTGTATGAAGGATAAGAATAACGACCAAAA
>JAYMTP010000560.1:0-32043 GCA_036897365.1 Geranium brycei
TATTTTTTGTTCAAAGAACCTGCATATCTCTAAGCTAAAGTATCGATCCCCCGCTTTAGCGTAATATCTTTATTTATGCCAGTTGAACCAATTCTTTGAGCAGGAATTGGGAGATCCCGATTATATGAAAGAAACTGATGATTACAAAAACCCAAATCAAAGAAAAGACAACAAGGATACATATCTAGTTGATTGTTTCCTTAAAGGTTTCACCAATACACCAATGTCGATTGGGACTACACCCTCTTCCTTGTCACATGCAACATCACCAACATGGAGGATTTTCAGAGTCATCACGGTCCTTCCCAGTCGTGATCGCTGGGTCATCTGAGTTGTCTTCATCCTCCTCGCTTGCTTTTGATTCAGAAGAATCAGAAGAAAATTGCTCGTTCTCCTCATCATTAGCGCCTGAGTCTCTAGTTTCTACTTCATCGAACACTTGTGTCTGTGGATCGGTAAAGGATTCCGGCGAAGGAGTAGGGGATTCTGAGACAGAGTTGTCGTCGCCGGTGCCAACAAAGCAATTGTCCCACTCCTAGCCAACTTGTCTTGCCCTTTTTATGGGCGGTAGCAGTATGAGCGACGCCTCCTGTTATTAGCCATGTCAAAATGGGTGTTGATGTGAAATGAACAACTGATTGGGAGCTAATAAAGAAGAGGGGTTGTGATGAGTAGATGAGAACGCGGTTTGAGAGGGTAGTCGCATGGGTGTGTGAAGATCAAAGGGTGTTTAGCAGTAATGTGCATTGAGTTGTGGCAGTAATGATAGTTATGAGGTGTTTTGGAGGCTAAATCTGAACGAAAAAATGCTCACAATCTTGACAATTAAATGGAGACACCACTAAATTATACAAATTTGTTAATAATTAGGACCTTAAATTGTTAACATAATCTCCGTGAACCTGATTAACATGTAATTGAAATAAAAACATTCTATTTCCACACCACGTACATTTCAGCAACCTCACAGTGAACCTTACCTCAATTAGGAATGCAATATATGGTCAATTAAATGACACTCTAATTTCTAAAGTTGACCCATTAATTTTTCAATACTAAAATACCATTAAAATATCACAATCTTAACCATTACATAGAAACACCACTAAATTATACTAATTTGCAAATATTCAGTACCTCAAATTATTAACCTAACCTACCCAGAATATATTTTTATTCCACAAGAACCCCCATTTACTTCCATCCCTGAAATCTTCCCCTACATATCCTACCTAATATCTCTATTTGAAACATATATAGATAATTCAGATACTTACCCACGTAGAAAACATTTCAACACATACCTACAAACATCAAAGATCGAAATAGAAACAAAATACTTTCCATAAAACATGGCTTAAAGAATCCACATTAAATAAAAAGACATCAACTCATAGTACTTCAAGTCAAACTGCTTGAACCATAAACAAAAACTAACACCAACATAACGTTCTTCAAGAAAAACTTGTTGAAATACCAAATCGAAATTCCATCTGCACCGCATATCAAATTACATGATCCTCATTTTTTTTATCATGAATTCCACCTTCTACTCCTTATACTTTATGATAGCCTCTTCGTACACTCCATCCTAACATAGGTTCCTTGACCATGTGATCAACAAAACCCTCAGCTTGAACATTTGTTTCACCTATCTAGTATATTACGATTAGTTCCTAACCAATGCAAATTAAATACAAATTATAAGCACTAATAGTATGACGCATATCACATCCTTCTTCAATCCCGCCTTCCAAGAACTACTTCCCATGAAACTTTTCAAATGTCACATGGTAAAAATGACACAATTTAACTTGTTCGTCTCTGAAGCCCATGGAACATCAATTCTTCTAATCACAGTTTCTCTGAACTTTACAGTAAGAGAACCATCATAGTCTGCTACAACCGCTCACATACGCTGACACTGTATTTCTCAATTAAAAAACATTAGCATAATTATGATCCAAATAAACATAATCTAAACTATAACACAACACATCATTACTTACAATCCAATCAGATATCTTGTGATATCGGACCTCATCTAGAACATCCACAATGAGGTTCTCATCAATCTCAATTGTTGCGTCCCTAGTACCAAAGCAAATCATGAATAAATGCTCATCCATAAGCACCACAACAAATACATGCACACAATTTAATAACACATATGTTTTGCTACATAATAAAATAATTATCCTTACATATAATTATGGTTATTGCACTCACCAAATATGCTATATTCAACGTTGTATTAAATCGTTGTGCCTCAATCTCAACCTATTCTTTAAACCTCATACCAACTTCCTTAGTAAGTGCCTGAGCATTGACCACTTGATTTCACAAAACCAAAATTATAAATAACATAATCATCTCGCAGATCATTGCACCCGAAAATGATTTCCGTACTAATACATATTGGCGCATAGATGCTTATGTACGCTCTAGATGGAGCCTCCGTAATTTTTAAACTCTCCATATCATTTAAGAAATGACACAAGTCCACAATACTACAATGTACTCAAGTTTTCCGCTCCAATGTCTGAACATCTTTCAAAAAAAGAGGAAAGGAATCATCCACCTCCTTTAAAATCATGGAGCTGCAATCATATGTACATTTGCTATAAAACATAGTACGAAATTAAATTTATTATAGTCTTTAATTTCACCCTCAACCCCTCCCTTCATAACCCATTCAAACAACCATCTCTCATAAGCTTTCAACTGCCCTACGAAATATGTTGCCCTCTCAATAAAAGGAGATAACTCAAAGACTGACGACCTCTAAGTTTGGCCTCCAAACCCCTGTTGCAATTCATCACCTTCAACTCCACCCGCAACATTTTCCTCCTCAAAATCGAGCTTTCTAGGCTTACATCCAGGTGTCTCCTCCTCCTTTTTAGGTACGACCACAACCATCTTGTCTACCTCATCAATGCCCAACGACAACAACATTGCACCTTCACCAACCATCATTCATTCATTCGAAACTTTGCTCCAAAGATTCTTTTTTTTTTTTGCATAACCTCAAAGATAGCGTCAATAGTATCTAAAATCAATGGATCCTTCAATACAGATCATCAGCAATCCCACAATATTTATTAACACCCTTATCTACCTTACACCTCTCAACGAACTTCTCAGCTCCACCCATCACATCTTCTGCAACACCGAACAAATTCTTCAGCTGCCCAACAACAAAAAACCCTTAAAAAATCTCTCATTCGCTCCTCTTTCCCTATGCGTTGTTTAACGACTTCGTCATTCCACCCTATCGTTGATGGAAATACACGTGCAACCTTCGTTCGCTTGTACTCCACACGATCTAGATAAGAAAATTGCACATATACACATCACATATCACATCGATGAACAATGATCTTATACTAAAAAAAATTAAAAGACCAAATTACAATTGCATGTTCATATAATCCATATAATATGTATAGACATACTATAATAAACGTCAAAGGACCATAAAATCTCCTCCTTTCGTTGTTCCTCTATGCAAACCATTGGTGTTTGGACTTCACCAAACTATCAATTAACGCAGCACACAGTTGTAGTCCCTAATCTTTTGACATCCTCAATTGCACGAAAATATGCATGGTTTGCAAAATGGTTCAACCCAAAATCAATCATTACAGTACAAAATATGACCATAAAATTCTGCTTGAATAAATCTCCACCAGACTTCAGTTAAGCCATTTTCTCATATATGTCGGATGTCAAAATTGCTCCATTACAATTTCACTTTCCCTTTCAGTATCTCAAGTGTACACTCCACATCTTCGTCTATAATTCTTACTTGCCTCCCACCCTCCAACAAAAGGGACACACAACTTGCAACCAATCTATCCACTAGCAAATATCCAGCGTTGTAGGTATATAACTTACCCTTAAATGCAAAATGCTGCATAACCCTATCTCCTTGACATCCCTCATTTGCTCCGCAGTCATCTTTTTCACAGCGTTAAACAAACCCAATGGAGATGATTGAGTGTCCAACCTCTCGAGTGGAGCTGCTATAACTGCTGGCTCTACTGCTGGCCTCTGGTTCCTTGCAATCCTGCCCTTACCGATGAGACGTTAACCCGACTGCCCCTCCACAACGACTCCCTAACTCCTGGTTTCAGTACAGATCGAGCTCCCTTCTTAAATAAGGGCTTAGAAACCACTCTGGATCCCAAAATACTTACTCCAATACCATCACCAACTTTGACATTATTAGTAACCTTCTTCCTCAAGGAACTAGATGCATTCACATCCATCCGACGCTTCAATCGATTACACAGATTCTCATGATCTTCTTCATCCGCCAAAATTATAACCCTTGACCTTATTTGTTTCCCTGCAAGTACGTCTCGCATTGAGACAGAAACACCACTACTTCAGCAATCTTTATCAATAAATCCATTATAAACCCTAACCCACTTGCAAACAAAACAACAACACGACAAAACAATAAACCATACATGAACTCTCAACCTTCGTGATTAAAACACTCTTTGAAGCTAACAGTACAAAAAGTGATTTCACACTTCTACCTAACTCGTGATATCTCAACCCAACATCACATGCAAATTTAAACTAGATCCTCAAAGCAGTTACTTGCTCACGTCATTATCTTTCAGTTACTCCACCTCATCCCCCACTACGATAAGTTACACATCGTGTGCGGATATAACCCAACTCGTAATTACCTAAACACCCTCTATCACTAATTTAAATAATTATGTCTTTTTATAATTATTTGATTGAGATATATAATGCTAATTAATTCAACCAAATCTCACCCATCGACTATTTGATCCAACGCATGATATTTGTTCCCTGTTTTACAAATTAAGTTATGGTTTTCCAATAATCACTCTCTTGTAAATAAAATATTGGGGTAATTACATATCACTATACTCGCTGAAATCTCATTCTAAAATCACTATACCGAAGTTTAAATTTTTTTCTTGGTCTCCCGAGTTTAAAAAGTTAACACTTAACTTGATTCTGTTAAGGAATCTGTTAAATATTTTTTAATAACCAAAATGCCCTTGAGGGCAAAATTTTCAATTTTATGTGATTATTGGTATAATTATGAAATTACCCTTTTAAACATAATTGAACAATCAATTGAATTAATAGATAAAGGGCAAGATGATATTTTCAAAAAACAAATGAAAGAACTAAACAATGAAAATGTATCTGTAAATTTCCCATTTTAACATGCACACAAACCCTAACCTTACTCTCTTTGTAACCTACCCTCTCTCATAGATCTCGCCTCTCTCACTCTTTGCACCAAATTTCCGGCGGCCGATCACGAAGACTTTGGGTGGTCGGGGGCGACGACGTCGAGGAGGCCACCAAGTCGCCGACGACGTGGAGGGCGGTGTAGGATGAGGGGTCGGCAGGAGCGTCGATGTCGCCGAAGCCGCGGAGGTCTGGAGTGAGGGCTCAGTAGCCGAGGGAGGAGAGGGCCAGGATCTGGTGCCCACCGCCGGACCGGCGCTATCGCCGGTTTACTAAACCAGTTCGTTCTGGGGTCGATTTCGGGTGCTTCCACTAGTTTGAGGGCGGAGATAGAGCGGAGGCTGTAGCGGGAGTTGAAATCCTACTGGACGGATCGAGGATCAGGAGGCGCTCCACGACGTTGAGGTCCACGACCCTCGCCGCGCCGACTAGGTTTTCGCCGGCACCGAGAGTGAAGAGGTCGAGCGGGTCGTCGGGGGAGAGCGTGCGGGTGGGATTGGAGGGGGTTTTGGGCCAATAATTTTTTGTTAAAAAAAATCAGTAATGTATGATTATGGATATATATTTACAAATAATATGTATTATTTATTTGTTATTTAAATTGAAATTTGTCTATCCATTACTAATTTATCAATTTGTTGGTGTAATTTGTAACCTTGATGTTTTGGGGTGAGAGAGGAGAGGGAGTTACAGAGAGGGAAGAGAGAAGGAAGAAGAGAGTGAGTGGAGAGAGAGGAGTTTAAAGAGAGGGCAAATTGGTCATTTTTCATAAGATTTTTAATTTGTTTATTCATACTTAATTTGTTAGTTGAAAGGACTAACATACCCTTACATTATAAGCTTAGGTTATTATCAGTTTATTATTGAAGTGAGGGTAAAATAGTATTTTCACTTTGACTGATAATTACATTCATAACAACTGAGAAAATGAGATTTGGCGAGTAGAGTGATTACCCTAAAATATTTGGAAGCACGACTACTAAAAAACGAGGTCTTAGCTAGAGATAAATAGTATATCCCTGTCCCTGTGCCTCCCAATTCCCACTTATAACTCGCTTTTATCTTTTTAGGCTAAGATCGCTTTTATGGAGTAATAGTCTATCTTCTCCCAAACACAATACTCACTCCCCTTCCCACCATCTCCTCACCACGCGCCACCAGCTGGCATTTTGAGATGACAGGCGCGTTCTTCACACGCTTATCATCAGCACGTGAACGGAGCGGTAAATTAAATAAATAATTAAATTGTATTGTCCAATTATATTCTTACTTGGACTAGAGTTTTCGTGCGAGTTATATCACAACACAGTGACGGATCGGGAAGAAGAAGAAGGAATCGGTGCGGCCAAGGATCGGAGAGGAACAGAAGCATGAAGATCTTCGTCAAGACCTTGAAGGGAACGCACTTCGACATCCAAGTCAAGCCCGAGGACACGGTTCGTCTCTTGATTATCGGCTTCATTTTCTCTTTGTTGAAATGAAATTGATGTGAAATTAATGTCTTTGTATACACGCTTTTGTGCTGATGCCTGATTGTTTTGATTTTGTTCTGGTTCTCACGAAATCGATACTCGATTAGGGTTTTAAGGGTTACTTTTGTATCTGTTATCGCATTGTGCTGTGACTTCAGGTTACGAGTTTTGTTGAATTGGAACGTAGTTTAATGAGTTTGATTGAAAAATGGTATTGATGTTGCATCATTGTATATTGTGTAAGAATTTAGTGATTCAAGTTAAATTCAGATATGAATTCAGTGATGGAAGTGTTGGCTTCAATTTTGGATTAGTTTTCACATTATGAGTGTACTCTTGCTCTAGTATTCTGATTGTTCTGTAGCTTGAAATGGTTATGATTTGGATATTTCAATTGGGTACAGCACTTCATTTTCATCTGAAGATATTGCATAAATTGAAATGTGAGGGTGCTTGGCAGTTTGATACATGACTATGTGTAGAGTCTATTATTTACAATTGCTACCTTACATAAATTGGTCTTGTTGATACACAATTGTATACATTGTGTAGTTTTTATAGGAGTGTCTGTCCCATCCAATGCCTTTGTTTCTCCATGGAACCTAAATAATCGAAGTTGCACATCAATGAATCTTAGGATTACTACTAGAAAAGTGTTGGAATAGTTTCTCTGATTTCTTAACTTGTAACCTCCATGGTTGAGAACTGGGTAATTTCAAAATATAACACTCAGATGTGTGTTGAATTCAAAATCCACCCACCTGTCTTGTACGTGTGGAACATCTTGATCAAATTATCACTGCTCACAACATGTGACGACGTGTATTTCATGGATCCATCATATATCTGTTTCATTTTCTTTCTGGGATGTAATTCCTACTTGTTCCGTTTTGAATTTTAAATGACTAACTAACTTAATTATATTCCCTTACGTACATGGTTCGTAATGTTTTTTTTATTCTATTTATGAACTAATATGTATATGTTTTTGCGAGTTATACCTTATTGTTTGTCCATTCATATTATGGCGCAAAATCATGGCTGCTATTTCAGGTAGCTGATGTGAAGAAAACTATAGAAGCTGCTCAAGGAGCGGACACTTATTCAGCCTCTTCGCTCATGCTTATTCACCAGGGAAAAGTCCTTAAGGACGGAACAACCATAGAAGAAAACAAAGTTGCCGAAAATAGTTTTGTAGTGGTCATGGTGTCAAAGGTAATATTGAAACTAGATGTTTGAAATCTTCTACAGGATTCTGAAATGTTATTTCATATGAATTTGCTTTCTGGAGACTTCCTTAGGGTTACTCAACTTTATATGTTCCAGAGTTTCAAGTGTTAGATATCAGATTTAACGGCAACAATTACATTCAAATTTAAAATGCTTAACGAGTCAAATATAATGCAAAACAGTGTAAAGAAAATTTCCAACCTTTCCATATTACCTTGTGATATTTTTTAACAGTTTTGGTGGCGTTGTGCATGGAGGGTTATCATTATTTAAACAATATGAACTTGTTGAAATGATGATATAGCGGATCAGGGGTGTGGTTTCAAAATTCTAAAAGGTGGATAGCTTCTTGATGTTGCTGGACCGAAAGATTAGTGGAATTTGTCGTTATTGAGTTTTTTTATATCTTGTCTATAGGTGCTGCTAGATTGCTTTGTTTCCATATTGTGTATATCATGAAACTCCATAGCCAATTTGTGTATATTTATCCCTCATTTAAATTTGCAACATACAAAAAGAGAAAACCAGTGGTGATACTTATTATATTATTCTGGGACCATTGACAAAGTCTTACTTGTATTTAATTTTTTTTCAACTAATTTTTTTTTTCATACATCATACTAGAATAAGAGTTCAGCTGGCGAGGGCTCAACAACATCAACTGCTCCTACCACTAAGGTAAAGATATATATTATGAACTTGATTGTGCTGGTGTCGAATATATGTCGTTTTGTATCATTCCAGCATGTGTAGACATCTGTAGGCCGCTATTGTCATCACCTCCTCTTAAATATGTCTATCATTGGTCTATTATGCAATAGTTATTATTGATTGGAAAATCAGAAAACCTGTAGCCATCATTATGGTGTTAGGTCAAGTTAGAAACATATAGTTGGAAAGTTTTTTCAATCTCAGACTGTTCTCAGAGAGCGAGTGACATAATTTCTTAACCTGTCAAAGGTAGAGGTTTTTTTTGTGTAATCTCAAGCTACTTTCGGCATATTTTGTCAAAAGCATATATACTTATTATCCTCATGAGCTGTTGAAGATGCAGCGGGCATCTATGCTTTATTGTAAAAATTTTTACCTGTTAGTTCAAGTCAACTGTTTGAAAATGCTTATATAATAGAAGACCTGTTTAAAATACTCCATAGCAAACATATGCAAATGTGTTCATTGCTACATTCAATCATGATTTATCTTGAGGCCAACTGCTTATAGATTTGAGTGATTCCCTTTTGTTATTGCCTTGGACTATGTGTCATCACCCAGTACTTTTTGTGAGTTATATGCTAAGATTTGATAAAGTCATTTTTATCTAGGCTCCACAGATCAATGCATCTGCCCCTTCTCCACCTCCAACATCAACAACACCCCAGGCTCCTTTGGCAACCTCAGCACCGTGAGCCTTAATCTTTCATTTTTCATTGTTTCAGAATTTTAATTGCAGTATATATAATCTCTCTTATTTATGTGTTATGTTTATATTTCTTCCCTGATGCAGACCTGCATCTGCTCCTGCTCCAGCCACTGCAGCGTATGCGTTTTACTTTTCATAATTGATTTACGCAAAGCCTGCATGTTTGTCAGCCTATTTTTCACTCCCGGTTTCTATTTTAAATTGGTGCTCATGATATGCTTTTCCTCTTCTAAATATTTATTGATGTTTGTTGAAACAGGCCTCAATCTGATGTCTATGGCCAGGCAGCATCTAATCTTGTTGCAGGGAATAACTTGGAAGAAACAATCCAGCAAATCCTTGATATGGGTGGAGGGACATGGGATAGGGACACTGTTATACGAGCTCTTCGTGCTGCTTTCAACAACCCAGAGAGAGCTGTGGACTACTTATATTCTGTATGTGCACCTTCATGTTTGATTGTTTTGTACTCATAGTTTGCCCGGAAACGAAATTGAAATGTGCCTCATGGTTTTTCTGATAGCTCATTTATTATTTATATTGGAAACCTGTTACTTGAATTGGTTTGGATTTTGTGCATCACTCATCTTCATTTATACGTCATTTAACCATCCTCTCTTGGTCTTATGCCAGGTGTGAGTTATGTAGTGTGGTTAGGTACATCTTAGGTTACGTTGTACCAATAAAACAAGATTGCTTAGTTATATTTGCTTTTATTTTGGTTATTTCTGCTTGTTTATGTCCTATATTTGGTTTGTTGGCATGAATGAGCCACTATAAAATTATATCTGCGGTCTTAGTCTTGTTATAATTTATTGGTTCCATATTTGAGTTTACACACATGTTTATCTGCCTTGCAATATTTATTTTATTTTACTTTCTTTGTTATAATTAATGCCAGGGTATTCCAGAGCAAGCTGAGATTCCACCTGTGGCTCAAGCCCCTGCCAGCGGACAAGCTGCAAATCTTCAAGCACAGCCCACACTGCCTGCCCAACCTGCTGTTAATCCTTCTGCGGGACCTAACGCAAATCCTTTAGACCTCTTTCCCCAGGTACCTACTTTGCACTAACCACTGATTAGTTATGATGGATTATTTGATTTATGGATGTCCATGCATTGACATGCATTGACAACAGGGCCTTCCTAACATGGGAGCAGCCGCTGGCGGTGCTGGCAACCTTGATTTTCTACGTAACAGTCAACAGGTTTGTGTCAGTGGATCTATGTTTGATGCACACTCAAATGCTCTTTTGGATTTTTATAATCTTAGTCGTGTTCTTATTTCAGTTCCAGGCCTTGCGAGCTATGGTTCAAGCTAATCCACAAATATTGCAGGTTCTTTGTAACCCCATATTCACTTGGTTCATGGATAATTCTGTGTCTCATTTTGTTCTTATTGGCAGCCAATGCTTCAAGAGTTGGGGAAACAAAATCCTCAGCTAATGAGCCTTATTCAAGAGCATCAGGCTGACTTCTTACGCTTGATCAACGATCCTGTTGAAGGAGGAGAGGGGTGAGTGTCTATTTTATTGATTATGTACTTGGCTAAGTATGATGTTTACAGTTGATCACTGTTGCCGCTGGTGATGTTTTAATAGGAATGTTCTGGGAGGACTTGCTGCAGCACAAATGCCACAGTCCGTAACTGTCACTCCCGAGGAGCGTGAAGCTATAGAACGTGTAAGTTCTCTAACTTGTGCATTATCTAGGATGTGTATGTGCATCTTTATTTTTGGTATTAGTGGTTAATATTCTTTTATTGTATGAACTTGATCGATATGCCTTTGTCATATGAACTCGGCTGATGACATAATCAGATGAACTTAGCAGTGCATATCTTTTATACTCCTAAAATGTGTGTCTCACCTTCTAAAACTGGATGTTCCAAAATGAATGTCCACTTAATGTTTAGGAAGTGAAATGGGGATGGTGTTAGCACACGGATGAGGTTTATGGTGGGAAGTCGTGCAATAATTTTACTGATCCTTAAATTTTGCAAAAAAACTGACACCAAACACTCATTGTGGGACATGGCACATGATTTTTCATCTGGGAGTTGGGTGAAAGCAATACTTGTGGCATTTTGATCATTGACAATAGTTACCTATTTATTTGTTGGTTTTTCAGTTGGAGGCAATGGGCTTTGATAGAGCACTTGTTTTGGAGGTATTCTTCGCCTGTAACAAGAATGAGGAGCTGGCCGCTAACTATCTCTTGGACCATATGCACGAGTTTGAGGACTAAGATCAGAAATTAGTCCCATTACGTAAGTAGAAAGCTTTATCATGTTGAATTTCTCCAAACAGAAAATTGCCTTTCTTCATGTATGGTCACTGATTTCTCAAACTTGTTTGGAGTTTGATCATTAGTAAGCAAAGAATGTTAAAAAGTACAATCAAACTTTATCAATTTCAAGCCCATATATGCCTCTGCATCTTTCAATGGTAAGCTAGCAATGGCGTGTATAGTTTGTGCTTACAAGTGAAAATGTATAGCAGTTTCTGGTCTGTGGCCTCTTCTTTTTTTATTCGATTAAAACATTCTTGAATTTGTAGATTGTATCATCAGGCCATGTGATAACAATATATAGAGGGGGTCCACAGACGAGAACCAACAGACAATTCTTATAACCTTATGGGGTAGGGAGGGAGGACCATCCATCTATGAATTATTGATACTCTTTACGTGACTGTTTTGACTATATACACTTCATACAATGATTGCCTGATATAATACATTTTCTCTATTAAGATTATCTTTTGACGATTAATGAGATTCTAACTCACATCTCTTCTTCTGCCTGCTTCTTTCCATCTTTTCGCCCACATTTTCAGAATCTTTATTTATTTGCTCTTTTCTCCATAAGTATAATTGGTCGTACAAGCATGAGAAAGAAAAATTAAACTCATATGAAAATAATTTTAAGATAAAGAGTCATACAAAGAGATTACGGGAGTCTCAACCAATTAACAAAGTTGACATTTTAGCTGTAGAGTCGATCAAATTGAGTTTGTGTTTGTTGGCTCCTCCTGCCCTATGGGAGGTTGCATGTATATCAGATATTTCATAATTCATGGGTCTTCAACAAATTTTGGTTTAGGATTCACTTGCGAGGCCAAGGTTGATGAGGAGTTGCATCTTTGAGTCGTCTACCAATGAGGAAGAAATTACATGTATTGAGTTTGCACATTGGCTTGTTGCAATTGGAAACGAAATGAATCACTTTTAGAAGAGCAATACTTAGGATCTTTTGCAGCGGCCTTGAAAGAGGAAGACAATTACTTGCAAAAGGAGAAAGAATTCCACACATTTAGGGTATTGAATCTAAAGTTCGATTGATTGTCAGAGGGATACATTAGAAAGAGAGAGTAGATTATAACAAGATCGTCTCTCATGTGGCAAGACATTACTTCATCAGGGTGCTCCTAGCACTAGTGACACATTAGAATCTAAAGTTTGAGTAGTTGGACATGAAGATAATCTTCTTACATGGAGAGCTAAAAAATGTTATACAATAACTCCTCAACCAGAAGAATTTAGAGTTCTTGAGAAAGAAGACTGAAAGTTGAAGAAGTCCTTATTTAAAACTAAACAATCTTTGCGGTTACGTTACAAGAACTATGACAACTACGTAGTTTAGATTGGTTATAATAGAAGTTCGTATGATTTTGTGTGTGCCACAACAAGCTTGAAAATGGGTCATACATTTGTCTATTCGTATATGTGGATGAAACGTTGATGGGTTATATAGAGCAAGTCTAGGTTCAGAAGTTGAAAAATCTCTCAATATAAAATATGAAATGAAACATTTATGTCCGGGAAGAAAAATGATAGGAATGAAGAAGTGTAAGGATAAAATTTAGAAGAAACTTTTCTTGTCACAGGAGGACTATCCAAATCGATATATGTTTCAAATCCTATTAACATTAATTCGTTTGCAGTGTATAAATCCATATCTAGTGTTAAAAAATCACCGACTTGCCCAATTAGTCCCTGGTTAATCTTCTATTGATTCCCGATTAATGTTTGAATCCAATTTATATATTTTATTAATCTCCGATTAGTCCCCATGAACATCTCCCCGCCCGACTAACGCCTAATGTTTTTTTAGAACATTGTCGAAATCTATTGAGGTGAAGAAGTATATATATTGAGTTCCTTACACTATTGTAATAAGAAGGTTGATGATGTACTAATAAATGCACATGCTAGATCTAGCACGAGGTTGATGTAGCAATAGTATGCATTTGGTTAGAACTAGTACATGTAATTATCCTGGACAATAAGTTTATATAAAAATAGTCAGAATATCACACAACCAAACACTCTACATCACCTCCATAAATGATGGGGCACACATTGACCTTGCATCTACACTTTTGTCCCTCATTTTTATACTGAATTGTCCTCATTTCGGCTTGTGAGAGCCTAAAATTTTGTTCATTTCATCCTTCATGGTAGTTTTGACTTTTGGTAGGTAAAAGGAGCCAAAATTAGAGCAATTGTTGAAATGTGAAGAGGTGTGACACACCACAACGAGTGAGACGCGCGTCACAATCTAACAACGAGTTGTGACGTTAGGCGTGAGACGCACGTCACCGTTGGAGTAAAATGACGTGTGACACGCGTCACAATGCAACAGAGAGACGTGACACGGATTTAGAGACGCGCATGGATGAGGCAACGATATGGGAGCGTAACGTGCGTCACACCCCTATCTGACGGCGCCACACACACATGTGACGAGCGTCACACTCACATGTGACGCCTGTCACACCTGCGTGGCCGCTTTAGTATAAAGGCCAAAATGATATAAATCTGAAGAAGAGCTTCACATTCTTCACCATCTTCAACCCACTAGAGCGTTTTTAGAAAGAGAAGCTCCAAAACCCTCAATTGGAGGCCATTTTGGTGCTCCAAAAGAGGGGTTCCACCACCACCACCATGGTAAGAAGGTAAGAAGGCAAGAAGCTTCAAGGAAGAGCTTGGTTGGAGAGAATTGAGTTTCCCAAACCCATTTCTAGGGTTTAGGGGTGTTCATGGGCAGGTCAACTGTCCATATAGATGTTTTCTCACCCGCCCGTAAGGGTGCGGGTTGAGAAAGTAAAATCCGTCAACCACCCATGAGGGTGCGGATCACGGAAGATGCAATCCGCATGAGTCTGCGGTTGGTTACGGTTAGACCCGCACAACCCGCATGATTTAAGCCCATTTTAAAAGTTCTTTTTGAATCATAATGGTTTGCGTTAATATTATATCATTACTCATTTAAAAACCTAATTATTTATCATTATTATTATTATTATTTAATCAATTTTTTGTTGATGCTCACAAATTGAAATCACAGTCATCTTCTCCTTAATCACTGGTCAATCACAAATAACTCAAGATTTAAAATACAATCAATATTTAAAACCCAAAAAACCTTAACAATGAAGGGATTGAAATATAATAGATAAATGATGAAAGATTGAAACTACTAATTCTTATAATATAGTATGTTGTGTTATCATAAAATTGAAGAGATATCCTTACTAATGGGTTGGGCTAAGGTGCGAGTGTGTTTGGTTAACTGCGGGTCGCTTGTCCTAAATCTGCAAAACGCCCAACATTTTGCGGGTCTAAATTTTATCATCCGCGGCCCAGCCCGCAACCCACGAGTGAGGCCCAATAGGTTGCGGGCCAATGCGGTTGGGAGGGGTGGGTCGGTTAGTGGTTGATATTTGAACACCCATACTAGGGTTTAGGATTTATAAATTTCTCTCCTTTTCTTGAATCATGTAATTGTTTGTAGTTGAAGGCTTGAACACCATGATTTGGGGCTAAACCCTAGGTCATGGTAGCTAAACCTTATTTATAACTTAATTTATGATATTTATGGTTATCCTGTTGTAATTTGCATGATTGTTTGTATTTTACTTGAATCTTCATGTTAGTCAATCTTTTATCTTTGCTCGACACCGAAAGGGGCTTGTGAAGGTTGACCCAAGAAGAATCAAGGGATCGACTCGCAGAGTGATTTTCATTGGCTCGAAATTGTCGTGTTTAATGCTTTTGACGGTGAGTAATAACATCCCGAGAGGGTAGCTCATCCGAGATTAGGCTATTTCTAATGTCGAGAGACGGACTCGGTATTTAAGACATAGGTCAAATGATTCATGCTTAAAATGATCAGTTAATTGTACGTGAATTAGTGATTATCTTGCGATTGAATGAGACTTTGTTGTGATGTATGCATGCTTGCTTGACTCTATTTTGTGCCTCATGCGCATGCTAACTATTGAGTACTTAGTATGCTATCTTTTATTTCGATTCGACTCCGAGAGGGGATTGCAGAGGTGAATCTAAGTAGACTCGAGGGGTCGGCGCCTAGCGCCTACTTCTTGGTTCGAAATGTTTTGTTTGTAATGCGGTTAGCTTAAGGTCGCAGATGTACGGGGTGATGACACACTTACATAGAGTGACATTGTGCAAGTGTGGTAACACCTGTGTATATGCATGACTTGACTTAATTAGGCTCTACCCAATGTCGATAGACGGGTAGAGTATTCAAAACATAGGCCAAATGAATATGCACGCTAATAACTAATTCTTCACCCCATTTTACTTTTCTTACATCTAAATTAGTTTAGTTGTAGTTAGTGATATTAGTTGTAGTTTAAACCTCTCCTTATTTGTGTATTTACTTTTTGTGTCGTGTTGGGAAAGAGAGCACAAAATGTCCAATTCATGAGACCCCTATTTGGTCCCCAAGAGTTCAACCCGGTAAAGCCGGAATACAAATTTACTTGATAGCGACAACGTTCTGATGCACGCGTTCGGGAAGAGAGACGCAAGGGCGGTGTGTGCCCGAGGACCGCTGAGGACCCGACCATCAATAAACGAGACCAATGCCAAATGTATCCTTTAAGGTGCTTGAAGATTCATTTTATAAAATTATATGATTTCATTTTTTACATATACGCATGTTCAATATATCGTGAATCATTAATGTTTTTATTTTTTGTGAAAACAATGTTTTCATTTATTCATGACGTGAGTTTCATTTTACGAACTTGGTTTTCATCTACTTAATTACACGTTTCATTTGACAAGAAGGGGTACGTGTTTCATTTCATATTTCTGCACACATACATTTCATACGAAATAGTTCATGTTTTCATTATGATATTTAAGTAAGATAGAAGACACGATCATTGATATCAATTATGTAATTTTTGGCGTGCTTGAAAAAGTATTGCAGGCCTTACTTAACTAGTTTCAACAGAGCCAACAAAAACTACTCAGAAACAACAAAGTTTCAATATTTTGCAATATATAAAAATCAATTTGTGAAATGAATCTAATCACTATTTGTAACACTTTGGCGTACAACAAGGCATTCACTAAACTTGACTTTCAAAAAAATTCAACCATTGAGAAACTCACAAATCACACAAAAACATATGAAAATTGGAAGCGGAGAAGATCATACCTTGGCGGCAAAATCGGAAGTGCAGAAGTCAAGGCCTTGCCTAAATCGGATGACGCCACTACGTTGAGATGATGGCGTCAGTGCATAGTCCTCGTCGTTTGAGAGGCTTTTGACCAGCGCAAGGTTTGTATGGTCGGCTTAACGATTCTTGAGACCTAAAGCAAAATTTATCAGTGAAACCTTTTGAAACTTATAAAAAAACTTTTAGTTATAAATTAAGTATTATTTTTGTCAATCAGGATAAATTAGGGTTCGTGTTATGTTAGGCCCATTAGGGCTAGTATTATGTAAGGCCCGTTAGAGTTAACCCATTCGGTTTTGGGTTTGAGTATTATGTTTCCTAGTTTGGTTTATATTCCTATTGTTCCCTATATAAAGGAACCTTCTCTACTGTAATTCAACAAGCAAGTTACAAGAAAGTTGCAAGCAAATACAATATCGTTTTATAAAGATTGACAATTTTGGGTATTGGTTTTTAAATTGAGGCTAATATTTACACCATTTAATCATATTTTGAGCCATTTAAATGTTATATTAAGCCTATTTTTAGGCGGTCTGAAGCAATTGCTTCATTTGCTTTATGGATGAGCCAACCCTGAAGGTCTCAGAAGAAGATGATTGGTGTTACCTGCAAGCACATCGATTTTGGAGATTGTATAAAGCAGAGATGCTTGAAGAGTCTGGTTCAGCAGATCGGAGAGAGTACAATCGGCGTTGTGACGACATGGGCAGATACGAGCCAATATATTATTCAAGTCACTCCTCTACCTATGGATCATCAACTTCTAAGATTACCTATATGCTACTAAATAACTAAGTATATGAGAGTTATGATGTTCTTAAAGGCGGCTTCTTGGTTCTTTCTGATGGAATCATGACAGTGACGAGGGTTTTGAGGCACCGAGAGATGATAATTAAGACTGAGAGGCAAAAATATGTAATCAAATCATTAAAGTTTAATTTTTTTGATATGCTACATTTACCGGATTACCTTTCTTGACATTTGTTGAAGGGATAATTACAAATCAATATCCTCAACTATACATCTTTCACATACAATTACCACAAAAATTAAAATATTTTTCTACTCCCCACTATCATTTCTTCTCAAAGCATCTAACAATGTTATTTTTTTTAAACCAGTTTTATTTTTTTTGTCTTTCAAAATGACCAAAATATCATTTTATCCATACTTTCATATTATTTAAAGTTCAAATGACAGAAATGACATTCATTAAACTTCAAAATTTCAAGGATCTTACTAAGATTCAAAATTAAGGCTCGATGACAATCATTAAAAAATTTAAGAATAATTAAGGTCATTTTTGTAATTTAAACTTTAAATAATATGAAAATATGAACAAAAGGTTATTATGTCATTTGCAAAAAAATTTAAAAATTAAATCAAATTTACAAAAAAAATGTTAGCACTATTTGATATGCGAAATGTTAGTTTTTTTAAAAGCAAACCAAATCATCATTAATGAAATCACGAGAGGGTAAAAACTCCAAACCCAAAGATCGAGCATCAGTCGTGTACAATTTACAAGTAAATAGTAAAAGACAGCCTTGAGACACCTTAGCTCTCTGGGCACCTCCAGAAAATCATGTCGGACACATCAACCACCTAAACTAAGCACACTAAACAAAGAAAAACATGTCGGACACATCGACTGCTGCTAAAAAAAGTAAAACTAAACACGAAACACACAAAAAACCTAAAACAACAAACAATAGCAACAAAACTAAACCGACCACCGTTCCATCATCCTCAGGAGGACATCCTCTCATCTAAGCCCATGCACCTCAGCGAGCGCTGCTCCTCAAACACCTCCCACGGGGAGTATCCGATAATCACCCTATTTCTGGGCTTCTCGGTATGTCCTGACTGCTTACCTAAAGGAAAATCCAATTGATCCCGACAGAAACGGAAGCTAAACCACCCAAACCGAGCAGCTCCCAAGACGAGACAGATTAGGAGAGGGAAACAGATATGGGGACGAAACCACCAGATCCAAAACCTCTCCGATCTACTGACCACGCCACAAAATTGACGGACCAAATCGGTCAAAACCGAAAGATCGAAAAAGACCGAACCGGAATGGACCGCCCAGACCAAAAGACAGCCGACAACGAGACAGAATCGGAGTGGACCAGCCAGACCAAGGGACAGCCGGAAACGAGGCCGCCGACGACTAGTCGACGGGCGGAAGCCACCATCGCGCCAACCGCCTCGCCCGCTCCCTGACCGCCGCTCCCTCCGACAACCACCGACCCAGGTCTGGAAAAACATACCAGATCTGGCCGGCAAACCCTCGCTGCACGGCCACCGCCTCCGGGAAGCCCAACCCAACCACGTCGCCACCACCCAGACCTCCTCAACCCTCCCCGTCCACCACCGATGCAGCCAACCTGGACCACCTCCGACGTCGACCGCTAAAAAACCAGATATGGACCAAACCAGATATGGTTCAGACCAGCCACACCCGAGCTTCACAACATCACGTCTCTTCTGTCGTCGACACTAGGGTAAGGATGGTCGTCGACGCGTCAAAGCTGGAGCCCGACAGTGCCGTCAGCGACCCGGGAAGAGAGAAACAAAGAAAAATGGCGAAAGAGTGTGCGTTGATAGGGATGAAATGTTAGTTGGTGTGAAAAAAAAAACACTTAAAATTGAGGAGAGGGATATGCAAGATAGGTATAGTTGAAAATAATGATATTATTAAAATAATTTTTATTGAAATTTGGCTATTTATTACTACTAGTAATGGTTTTTAAGATTGAGTTGTACTAAATGGTTTTCAAAATAATGCATCCCAAGATCATATTGCTCAAAACAAATCTTCCGGTAAGAATTAGGAAAATTTGGATAAAAGATAATGAGATCTCAATGTATATTTTCTAAATTTAGAGTTTTCTCATGCATCTAAATTATTCTAAAATATATCATTAAATAATTTTTCTTCTAATATCGTGTTTTGAACATAATAAAGAAACCCAAAAATTAAGGATTGATGTATTTTTAGACTATTTTTAGCACTCAATCCGCCCACAACCGAATTTCTCCACCTCATTAGTAACAGCCTTAATTTATCATAATCATAATATCATATTACCATGAATTATGGACTTAATTTATGTTCATTAAGTTGAGGTCCAAAATTCGAATCTTGATATATACTAATTATAATTAGTGTAAGGTTTTCCGGATCATTGCCGACCAAAAAAAATTAATTAATTTTATCATAATATTATTTTTACAATGATGCTGGTTAATCTTTAATTTATTCCTAAATTAAAGCTGCAATCTTCCGCTTCAAGTTCAATCATATATTTTTTTAGGAACTTCAAACATATATTTGATTGATTCTTTTCAGTAGAAGAATCTTAATTTTGAGAATATTCTACTTTAAAATATAAAATATGGATTTATTTTATGGTAATTTCTAAAAAATCTTTAATAGTATATATGTTCTTTGTCCAAAATCGGCTTGAATTTTCCTTATTCGGGTTTTTGAAGAATCTTATCTACAATAATGTAGAAAAATCCATTGGCCAAACATACATAAGTATATATTTCTTAAATTATTATTATATTTCCTGATTATTATAAAATTCTTTATTAGTTTTCATGATAAGATTTAGGTAATTCATTATTGTGTGGTTACTGAATAATATTTTATTTTGGTCTCGAAAATAGAAACCCAAGCAATTGGCCGCTTCTATAAATAGTGAGTTCTTGAGCAGCCTAACAACTTCAGCCATACACACAGTTCACATTGATTATCTTCATAGGCTACATCCAATATGGAGGAGAGTGAAGCACAGAAACCCATCCATGGCAATCCCAAGATCAAGATCAAGAAACTCGGCGGAATGATCACCATGCCTTCCATCTTGGGTGATTAATTTCAAAACTACTTCTATTTTGTTCTATTAGTTCATAAGAACTTAATTTGTGTTCTGTTTGAGTTTTCAGGTGAGTCAAGTTTTAATATTAACATGTTTTTATTTGGATCTAGGGAATGAGGTGTGCGAGAAGCTTGCAGTGGTAGGATTTAACGCAAACATGATTAGCTACTTAACGACACAGCTCCACATGCCCCTCTCACTCAACCCGCTAACACTGTCACCAACTTCGGCGGAGCTTCCAGCTTCACTCCGCTCATCGGCGCCTTCATCGCTGACTCTTTCGCTGGCCGCTTCTGGACGGTGTCGGCAATACTCCAACAGCTCGACGAGTCGGACCCGAAGCAGTCGACCCGGACGTGGAAGTACTTCAACTGGTACTACTTCGTGATGGGGGTACGGTCCTCGTGTACGTCCAGGATAATGTCGGGTGGGGATGGGGACTGGGGATTCCCACCGTCGCCATGGCGCTTTCGGTGGTGGGGCTGCTCGTCGGGTACCCGCTGTACCGGAAATTGGAATCCGATGGCAGCCCATTTACCCGGCTGCTGCAGGTGTCGGTCGCTGTCTACAGGAAGAGGAAGCTTGCCCCGGTTTCGGATCCGATGATGCTCTACCATAACTGGGAGTGGGACGCTGGAATTTCCATGGGAGGCAACCTCATCCACACCAACCAAATGAGGTCTTCATTTCATTAAATTCAATTTTATTAATTAATATTTTGGTTGAATCCTAAAAATTTGTTATAAATCTTTTTAATTTTGTACAAATTAGCGGTTAATTTACTATTTTTTTATGTAAATTTATATATTTTTGAAATTGATCTGACACATAATTGATGCCTTTATATAAAATTTTAGATCTAGACGAAATTGGAGTAGAGAGAAAACCGGTTAACTCAAGTTGGAAACATTATTTCTTAGTTTTTGTCATTATCTTAACAAATAGGCGTATTTTAAAATTTTTAGTAACTTGTGATCTCTTGCCTGTAAATGATGTCCTTGAATGTGTTTTTAGGAGAGTTTAGATTTAGAAGAGATTGGAGTGAAGAGAAAACTGAGAAGCGGCGATACTAAGAGAATGGGAGGAGGGCCGAGAGGCGAACCCGTGGAGAGTGAAGACAGTAAGTCGGTGATCGGAATGGGCTGCTGCTATCCTTGGAGAACCCAGCCGGTTCCATGACCGTCTTCACCTACGGCACCATGCTCCTCACCTGGAGTTCTTCTACGACCAGGCGCCCGAGAGCATGAGGAATTAATTACATCAGTACCCTCCTGGTTTCGTTGGAGTATTTTTACTGCCTCATCACGGCGCTGCAGGTGGTCAATTTTGTTTACTACACTTTGAAGCCGGTACAGATGAAGAATGTGGATGGTGACAAAGAAGATGGTGCCATTCAACTTCAGAACCGGGTTTAGAGTAGAAGCACCAAATTAATGCGATTCCCTATATTTTAAACAGAGGTAATTTTGATATATATCAAGGGCATGTCTGTGTGTGCCAATAATTTACAACTACTTTTTACTTTAGAGGACGTCACAGAAATTTAATGAATTCACTCCCATTTTGGGTTGGACTATATCAAGTCACATTATTATTCAAAGCAAATAATTTATCAAGTATATATTATTTTAGTATTGAACTTTACACGTGTTATGAAAATTATACTCAAAATTCGCTTGGAGCCTCAAATTGTAGATGCTTTCCCCTTTCTTGAAGGCATCAAATAGGCTCAGTATTTAGTCGATGATAATGTAGTTTTCGAGTCAGGTTGTTTATTCCTAGTGCCTGACTAAGAAGCTCCGCATAAGATCTCTGTTGGGATCTATTATTGGGGATTGTTTGTATTTGTTGAACTCTTTTGTAAATTATAGCATTTTTTTTGTTCGTATCATTTTTTTTTGTTTAGCAAAATGATTGATATATTGATTAAGCCTGTCAAAGCTCACAAGAGATCAGGTAATCATGCAGCTCACTGTATGGCTGTCATGGTTCGTTTGGGCTATGATCAGAAGTTTGAGACTGTTTCCAGAATCTCTTTTTCGTGTACTTTGTAATGATTTGTCTTAATATATTAGAGGATTATTTTTTCTAAAAAAAAATGAAATTGAAATGAAACTAACTAAACAAAGTCTTTATTGAAATAACTTAAAAACAAAAGCATAAGAAATAGAAGAGGAGAAATGGTATCAGATGGTGCAAAGTTTCATTGTTTCAAGATTTACATGAGGAAAAAAATAGGCAAAATCATACAATGTCATATATGTTCTCATACATAGAAGTAGTGGTCATGCAAGACCACCTCTACACTCATGGTAAGCTAAAACTATGGAGCATATATCTAGATGATGTTAATGACTACTTATGATGGAGTACATCTTTATTTTACAATCTACTTCCAACAAGAATCTTTTGATATAGCCAAGTTAAGTTACTTTCTCAACTTGCTAATGTTATTCCAGACTGTTGGTTATGACTTTCTCATCCTATTAATGTTGAAGTTTGGTTTGATAGATGTCAACAAATGGTGTATCTAGTTTCCTTGTTAGAGCTGTCTTGTCAGAGTTTGTTTCGGTGTTGGGAGAGGGTTCTCTCTCCCCCTCAACAATGTTATATCTTGTATGTTAATGTCAATCAAGTTTCTTTCAAAAATAAATGATAATTTGTACGATAAATTTAATAGATATTATAATCATAGAGGCAAAATTAGCTAAAAAAAACTTTCAACCGTTCAAACTGTAAAACTGTAAAAATATATAGTGCAATGTTGTAGAACCATGTAGAACATGTAGTGCAATGTTGTAGAGCATGCATGCTGGACCTGTGCAAAATTGAAGCCATGTAGAACATGTAGTGTAATGTTGTAGAACATGATGAACTCTGCCATGTGTTGCACGCTGCGACAACGCGTGTCTCAGATCCAACGGTTCTGCATGGTTTGAACGTTTGGACGTTCTACATAGGTTTGTAGCCGAATGTGCCCCTATAATCATAATAATATAACAAATAATGTATTTCATTTTGTTATAAAATTAAAATGTTAATTTTTTTAAAACAAACCATATATTAACCTCACACATGACTCACAAAGTGAAAAGTCAAGGTTAAATAGATAACTAATTTCTCTCGCACCATGACATCCACCTTAGTTGGATGGAGAAACCCTATAACTTGTTCAGAGAACATATCTCCTAACCCTATCAGATCTTCTAGCATTATTACGCCTCTAAACCACGACCACAAAAAACTTCAACCACAAACTGTGGGACACACCAGAAAACAACGGGAAACACGTCACAAAGATGGAGGCTTACAACAAACCCTAAAAAAGAAACACAACAAAAAAAACAAGCAGATCTGAAAAGATTAAAAACAACTCAAAGCCTCCACACTGATCACGATCAGGCCCTACAACGTTGCCGTCGCGATGGTCACGGGAGCTCGCACATCTCGAAACACCAGAGACCCAAACTAGAAATCAAACCCTTGGGTTGATTGTTGCTGAAGCCTCAACCACCATCTCTACCTCCCTCTTTGAGCTCCGCTTGCGAAGACATCGCTAACAGAGACAACCACGATCTGCAAAAACTAATATGGTATTCGAAGAGCCCTTCCTACTCCTAGCTGGTCGGATCCAACTTGGGGTCCAGCAAAAAACACAACAAAAACTAAAACACCGAAAGAAAAATTAGAGACCGCACCTCTGGTGACCTAGAAAATCTCAAAAGTTGTGAGGTTTTTAATTGGAGAGAGGTGAGCCGCTATTATTGATAAAATGGTCTAATAAATAATTATTTTGGGTTAGAAGATAAAATAACTTTCGGTATATGACTAGTGAATGAAAGGAAAATAATGTCATTTTAAAATTAAAATGATGTTATTTCCGAGTAGAATTTATACCAAAATGACATTACGAATTTGAGTTGCTCTCAGAGCAAGTTTTCAGTTTGTCACTCCACGCGTTGAGATGTGGTAAATGAATGGCCAGTCACTTGAATACAATATATCATCACAAAATGGGCCTTTACACTGAGAAGGAGGTCTGATCTAGTCCAATGTGACGACAAGTCAAAGAAAAGTAAGAAACAGAAGAGTCTATGACCGTCAATGCAAAAAAACGTACAGGGGGTGTACCGCAGATATAGCTAACGCTAATTCTCAAAACACGTACGCACCAGGTTTAGCCATGCGTGCCTTGTAATTCTCTCTCGTCTATTTGAATTGAATTCATTTGTCTAACCCCTAAAAACACTCCATTCTAATCTTCACCGACGACAACAAGAAGAACAAGAGACAATAACAATATGGGAGACGCGAAAGCCGGCGTCGCCACCACAGCCGGTGATGGCGATGCCGCCGCAATGCCTCTGGCGGACATAGTGGAGGCATTCGAGAACATCAGGAGCCTCCTCAAATCTAAGACCGGCGACGATGAGCCGCTCAATCTCGTCACCTTCTGCCGTGCCTGCTCTTACGTACCTGTCCTCTTCGGCTGCCTCGGCCTCGCCTTCAAGTTCGCCGAGTCCGAGTTCATCACCAAGGTTCCTCCCTTATTTCATTTTCCCATTTGAGTTTGTTTTTTCACTATTCTAAAAAACGCTAGCAAAGAGGGTCTTTTGAAGCTTAGTCGCGGCTCGAGATTAGTCAGACACTAATAAAAATCACAGACTAATAGAAGATTAATCAGATAAAATTCGTTTTTACCTTACAATTTAAAAAAAATAGAAGATCAATCAGACTCATCAGAAAATTTCAGAACACTGGATATTTTTCATTTCTGATCGGTGATTTGGTTATTGATTCAGCTGCGTGATCTCGAGGAAGCGTCGAAGACCTTCCAAACATTGGGGGATTTGCTGGATCATAATATGAGCAATAACACGGTGAGGACACCGGGAAGCCATTCCCGGAACCTCCGCCGCATCAGGCAGGGCATTGACCTCATGAGGGCCTTGTTTCAACAATTCATCTCAGAGAAGTATGTCCAACCTCTACTTATTAACACAATCTATTTCTCAATTCAATCTGCTTCAATCCTAAACCTGTAGTTTCATAATGTTCAGCGATGCCTCTCTAAGGGACGTGGCGTCGACGGCATATACCCAAGTGTGTGCACCATTCCACACATGGGCAGTGAGAACCGCAGTATCTGCTGGAATGTACACACTTCCCTCAAGGGACCAACTTCTAATCAAACTCAACGAAACTGGTTTGTTTGTTTATAATCCATTTCCTATCCTATAAGAGTTTCAGGAAACATGAAATTTATGTTATTGCAGAACAGACAGCAGACAAGAAAATGAGGAGGTACATAGAAGCAGTGGTGCCGATTGTACAGTACATCGATACACTATACACCTCAAGGAAAATCCCCTTGGACTGGTGATGCAGCTTCCTTACCATACAAGTAAGGACTCGTACGGGAAAACACGAAACAGCAGGCAGAAATCGTATTAGGTGAAGTGCAGAGAACGAGATTTTTATAGGGCGATACTGTATATTTATGTTTTGATTGGTTTACACTATTGATGGCTTAGGCCTTAGAACAGTCAATGTCCAACATATACCCTTTACTCGCTGTTTAGGGAACTATACATTTATACAATATTTCTATTTATGCGGCCAGTTACATTTTTCTCTATATACATGCATGAAAGTTTTGCAGTTGTGAGATGGGGGCTTTCTTGTAATGCATGAGCCTATGAAAACTAACACAGTATATAAAGTCAGGATCAGACAAACGGGAGAAGTTTGTATAAATTGAGATATCAATTTCCGACACTGCATTTAACAAAACAAAATCCCTTAGATCTACAAATTAGGAACTCGAACAGCAGTTATTTTCCTCTTACAAAATCAACTCAACAAAATATTTGATGTTGCTTGTAGACACTAAGAGCTTGGGAATTCGATATAAATGGGAGTACAGATTTATTGCATACCGGGTTCTTTTGCCAGGCTCACTGTTCAATAGACGCGTGATTGTCTCTATAACGTCAAGCTGTCAGGGTTCTCAATGATTTTTGAGAAGGTTTGAAGGAAGGCAGCTAAGTCAGCCCCATAGACGATTCGGTGATCAGCTGTAACATTCACCTGAAAAATGTTTCATGCACTATGTCAGGTTCTGGATGCATGGGTGTTTAAAAGACCATAACATGCCATAATTTCGCAAAATATGGGGCTTCCATGAAGTACTAAGGGAGGGTTTTATGCTTACTTGACTATAAAAGATGTTGGATGCTAATATCTGGACGCTAATTATATAGAAATAGAATGTTACGTAGATCACTTCATTACTTATCTACAATTTGCTGAACCCAATAAAAACAGTAATATATAATGTCAAAACTTTTAACTTATGTTAAACTTTGATTTTTTAAAAACATTTCCCTTAAGATATGGAACATCCATCCACCAAATGAACCACTTAACTGCAACAAAAATAAAGTCCCTCCCTAGATCCCTTAATTCATATAAAAATTGGTTATATGTAGAATAGATCTAACACTAAAATATACTGCCTCATTGATCAAGTGAGAAGTACCTTTAGTTAAGATTATACTCAAACTGACAAACCTTCAGGTTTGATGTTTGCCTTGGGGTTTTATTCTATCCTGTTATATGCATTTCCTATCAATGTTTATGGGTAATCCACAATATAATGTGACTTAAAGCACATCATTTTTGGCCTTTAATGTCCTTAATACTCAATAATGTAATTTACTTCCCTAAATCATCCATAAAATCATTGTGGATTCCTATATGAAAGTAATTATCACAGTTTCTCATAAGTCATAAGGCAGTTAGAAAGTCATTGAAATGCTAAATGAAAAGGCACATATCAGTCCATATGACCAGATATAAGTCATTATGCTTATGAATCCTAATTTTTCATTATTCCTCTAAGAGATACCTTGTGCAAGAGCAATTTGCCAGAAAAACTAGTGGTGTGTGTGATGTCTGATACATTGGGGTCCTACAGTGTATTATGATGGAAACAAGATGGTCTATTTCCTTAATCTGTTTAGTGTGGCCATTGGATCCAATAATGGAGCATAGCAAGTCTATACTTCTATTGTGCTGTACCAGCCATGCAAATAATTGTTAGGCATCAGTTTACGCATTTAATTCAATTTCAGAAAATTTTGAGTTTGTGGTGATTCATGTATTAAAACATTATGTGCATGGTTATCCATCCATAAGTCTCTCTCACATAAATAGACATGATTCATAAGGTATAAGTAGTACTTATGAGCCTATGTAGCTTTCTTATAACAAAATAAAAGCTTGGGAGCATGGCAGCGACAATTATTAAATCAAGAAGTGATGGCACTCACCAGCATTTTGCTTTTGACGCTGAAGAATCCATCTGCATCAGCCACAACAGTCGGTTTGGAAGCTCCAACAGCCATGATAGCCCCCTGAATTAAATGTTAGCTTTAAGTAAGTTGACAAATTCATGTGAAGCAATCAAACAAGTTAACAGAACTGAAAGTCCAAATCTTCATTTCCCACCTGGCCTGGAGGTAGAATAGCATCAAACCTGTCCACTCCAAACATACCCAAATTGGATAGAGTGAAAGTTCCTGCAGGTGTGAGAAAAGCAATCAACTTGTAAGCCAATAGCATATTAACCATTGCAGTGCCCATTTAAAGCATAGAGAAACTCAAAAACCAAGATGGGGACATAAAATTTTATTCACACAACACCTGAACTGTACTCATGAGGCTGAAGTTGCTTGCTTCTGGCCTTCTCTACAAGCTCTTTCCATTTTTGCGATAAGAGATACAAATCCAACTGTCCCAGAGGAAAGAAGCTACTAAGTACTTGAACCATAAAGTATCATACAAGCAATCATCATGATTTTGAAAGTTTGTTTACGAACTCATAGATATCACAAACCTTATCTGCATCCTGCAGTACAGGGGTAATCAACCCGCCATTGATCGCCACAGCAACAGCAATGTTAACGCTGGAATTGTAGGTAAAGCTCTTCCCATCTTTACAGCTCGCATTAACAACTGGGTGCTGAGCAAGCGCCATTGCTGCAGCCTTGGCCAACAATGCGGTCATCGTGACACCCTTTGGCTTCACCTGAAAAACGCCAAACCCAGAGTCAAATTTCCATGCCAAGAAAGCCAATTACGCAAGCTATCCTACTAACACAACCAATGTACCTTCTCATAGAGAGCATCGAGGGCGTCGGTAGACACAGGGTACCCGACCCGGAAGGTCGGCACCGAGAGACTCTCCATCATGTTCTTCGAGACCGCCCCTTGCATCGTCGTGAAGGGCACCACCGTAGAGCCCGGAATTTCAACAGCAGGAGTGGCAGGGGCACTAGGTCTTGGCGGAGCCGCCGCTACCGGAGCAGTAGTAGAGCTCGGAACGCTCTTGGAAGGGGCAATTCCAGCAGCAGCCTCCACATCCTCGGCCGTAACTCGGCCGAAAGGTCCGGTCCCGATCAGCTTCACGATATCCACCTTGTGCTTCTTCGCGAGCTGCTTCGCGTGCGGCGTGGCCACGAGCTTCCTCGGCCCGCCGGAAACCGACGCCGGAGCCGGAACGGGCGGGGGAGGAGCGGAGCTGGCAGGCGGAGACTCAGCCGCCGGAGAAGGAGCGGAGGAGGAGGAAGACAGAGAGGCGGCTCTGGCCTTGGCCTCGTCGATCTCGGACTCGGTCTCGGCCAAGATCCCGATGGCGGCGCCGACTGGAGCGGACTCGCCCTCGGCGACGACGATGGAGGCGAGGATACCGTCGTAGAAGGTCTCGACGTCCATGTCGGCCTTGTCGGACTCGACGACGACGACGCTCTCTCCCTTGGAGAGCACGTCGCCCTCCGATTTCACCCACGACACGATCTTGCCCTCGGTCATGGTGGAGCTCAGGGCGGGCATGAAGATCTCGCGGATCTTCGCTTTCACGGTGAACACACGCCGGCGGCGAGATTGGGAGGGGATAGGAGAGGAGAGTGAAGCCCTAGAGAGGAGCGTGGAGGCCATTGCAGAGGAGAAGAGAGGAATTGGATTTGCCTGCAATGTGTTCGACAGTTGGTCTGTGACTGTGAGATTGAGAAATTGAGAAATAGGGAATGGGAAGAGATGGGGTCGGCGGAGAAGACGATGCGAGGTTGGTTGGAGGATCTGACTACTTCACTGTGTTTTCATCGCCCACCATTTTTTGGCCAGCCGTCAAGTTCGTTAAACCCCCCTTTGAAAAATCTAAATTTTGCTCGTTACTCCCTATGAATTAAGAACCCTTTCTTCAACTCTAATATTAGAGATTATTTTGAGTCATTGGTTTAATAAATTAAGAAATGTGATTTAGAAAAAGATTTACTCGTGTTTAGAGTTGATAGGACCGTTTGATGAATTATTATGCTATCTACATTAAATTAAAAATGAAGAAGGAAGAGATCCCATGAAGAAGATGAAGTCGGGTGGAGAAGAAGAAGAAGTTGTCGGTCGAATTTGCCATCGTCGATAAGTTGCAAGACTGGAGAAGAAGACTATCGGCAAAATTTGATTTCTTTTGTGATGAGACGACCGGCGGCGAAGACTAAATATTGATTTTTTCTCGACTGAATCTCGCGCTCCAGCGTTGTTCCTCTGAGAGGTCGTTGGACTTGACCTATGCTGATCGTTGTATGAGACAGAGACACAAACACGAACTTTCTAACCTTACTTACTAGCCACATCGACTCTAAAGTTATTGACCATATCTCACCGTCGCTAGAGGGAGAAGCTATGCCTTAATTATAAGGAGCACCCAAAGAAGCTCTTATACTAATTAGAAGTCATAATTGACCTAAAAGACTAGCTTAATAAGTCACGAGTCCAATATGTATATAAGCTCTTTTTTAATCTCATAATCATCCGATGTGAACCTTTGGACTGACTTCATCATAAAACAAGATTATTTTAGGCCAAAAAAAACTCATGTTCAAGTATGAACATAAATGTCATATTTGTGATTGTCTTTTTTTTATATATATAGAAAACGAAATGTATTTTTTGTAATTTTTTTCTTTAGACCCTAATAATTGTTGAGCCACCTTAAAACCGTGGATCTCCTCTTTCTCTCCTCTCCGACCAAAATTGCATCTTCGGCAAAACACCTTCCCCACTATTTTTCAACCTAACCTTGTTGATAATGTCCTCCCTATCTCACCCTAGGCATCATAGACTTCACATTTTCTTTGTCGACGACATTTGTATGTCATCGCCAATTTAAGACTCAACCTTCTCATGTGCTCTCCGACTCCTTCACGATACGAAACTCCTAATATAGGATTCGGCCTTCTCCGGAGTCTTCTCTTGGCGTTTACAATTCTACCGTCGTCCTACACTGAAATTAATGTGCAAACTCCTTTTCCTTTCACTGATTTAGACTGTTTTGTAACATTGTGCCCGTGCGAATGTGCCGAGAAATACTCCAGCTCATTAATTCTGATCCACAAGGAATTGACAAAGGAAGGTTCTTTCTTGAAAACAAAGAATGATCTTTTTTTTTATCTTGCTGTATTTGTATAAAATAACAAGTAATCAAAACACATCACTTTAACCATAAAAGCACCACTACTGTCTTGATCAACCTTCTAATTAATATGATTATAGTAATGTGGATGAATATGAAATGCTGACAATCTAGTATCAATTACCATTATAATATATAGTCACTCTTGTTTAGCACTCTTCATGGTTCAGTTTTTAACCGAACCGAATTGATCGGTTCGGTTACAAGAAAATAAAAATTAAAACCAAACCATTGAAATTCGTTTTTGAACCGATCAGTTTTCGATTTGATTTGGTTTTCTATAAATCTAATTTCATGAAGTTCTCACATTGGTTTTCTATTTGATTTTTAACCAAATTTCATGAAATTCTTACATTTTGAGACGATTTTGACTTATTTTTTATTGGCACAATATTTTCAGGCTCAATTAGTAAATACTGATGACCTAAAATGAGGCACATATTCAAACCGATCGATTTTCAATTCAGTTCGGTATTTCATCAATTTTTTTTTATAAACCGAAACCAAATCGATAGAGTTGATTTTTTCATAACCAAATTGAACCAATTAAGTTCTTTCTAGTTTGATTTTTTTTGCATATCGGTTCGGGTCAGTTCAATTTTGTCGGTCAGGTCATTGTTGCGTAGGGATGACAACGGGTCGGGTTTGGGGCGGATTTGACCAAACCCGCACCCGAAGGATTTGAACGGGCCGTAAAGATCCGATCAAAGGGAGCGGGTACCTGCCTCGCTCAAGACCCGCCGGGTACGGA